>OZ010585.1:120550599-120588099 GCA_963932145.1 Acanthosepion lycidas
ATCCTTGTCTTACGCCCCGTTCTATTTTTGCATATCTGATGAACTCATTTAACACGATACCATGCTTCTTTCCTTTTCCCCCTCAATCTATCCTGTTAGTATCAGATTTTCCGAGCCCTCCTTACTCATTACGTGCTCCAGAATTTTCTAGTGCCTCTTTCTCATGTTAACTATAAGTTTCCTTTTTGTTTACATTTCTCCAAAACCTTATCGTTGCTCATATTTTCAGTTCATGTTATCCTCAGCATCTTTCTGTAGAACCACATTTCTGTTGCTTGGAGTCTCTTCTACATCTTTGAGGAGATTGTCCAGCCTTCGCTGCCATACAGGAGGATAGGTATCATGTAACATTTCAGTACTCTTTTATCTTTTTTTTCTTTATTTCCGATGAAGTTTTCCTGTCTCTTAATACTCTGCTTAGCTTTTGGAATGCATCTTTGTCCATCCCAACACGTCTTCGGATCTCACTGTCTCACGTTCTGTCCTTTGTTAGAACAATTTCCAGATATTTAAATTTCTGTACACCCTTGATTTTAATATCCCCGACCTGTAATTTGCATTTTGGCGTCATCTTTTGGGCATAACTTAAAACTATATTTTACCACTGTACTTGTTGTAGCGCTCCAAAAACTCCTTGAAGATTCCAGTGAAATCCTGCAAAGTGAAGATGTCAAGGACATTTGTCACAGCCTCCTTCATCTTTTCAACGTCTCCAAAACGACTGGCTCTGATTTTCTCCTTCAGCATGGGGAAACAACGAAAAGTTACAGGAAGCAAAGTCTGGACTGTAGTAAGGGTGAAGAACGATTTAGACTCCCATCTCTCTCAACACAAAATTAATTGCAGAGTGAGCTTTTAAATTGTCTTCACGTCCTGACTGTATTCTACAAACTAGTCAGCTGTGACAGTGTTTATTAAGGTGTGTCCAAAGATCTATTACAGATGCCAACTTCAATTTAGGATAACGAAAATCGGCAGGCCAGCTTATTATATATGTATTAATAATATACTAGGATTACAATAACGTAAATAGCCTCTCCTGAAAAGAGGCAAAAAAGCAAAAAAGTTCTAATTTAATTATATAATTAAATTAAAAGCATTAGTTCTGTTTCATCTTCAAACGAATTTTGGAATAACTTATTTTTAAATTTACTGAGTTTTAAACGCACATACAATTTTTTGTTTCCAACGATACAGAGAAATCCAGTCATTTAGACAGGGTCGGTAGCGTGTTCATTTTTATTAACCATTATTGTATCAATTATGAGTTACGTTCGAAAAAGAGTTTAAGTCTAGGTAGGGTAGGGGTGCATCTTTCAACGAATTTTGACATCAGTTCAGCGCATGCCGTATCTGTATCTATCTATCTATCTATCTATCTATCTATATATATATATATATATATATATACATATATATATATATATATATATGTATGTATGTATGTATGTATGTATGTATACACACACACACACACACATACAGGGTTATTAAAAAAGAATGAACGGATTTCATTACGCAATATTTTAATAAGGAAAAGCAATAGAAAAGTCCAGCCAAGTCGCAAGTATTCTACACACAATCAGCTTTTATTTTCTGTCTTACAAGTGTTTAATGTGGCCAACATCTGCAGTACGGGCTATATGAATGCAATAAGAGAATTCCTCCTCCCAGACGCGTATCAGCATATCACGATCCACTGAGTTGATCGTTGTTGTTATTCGAGTTTTAATGGGTACAGGTGGAAAATAAACGCGATCTTTTGTGTATCCCCACAAGAAAAAAAATCACACACAGTGAGGTCTAGGGATCTTGTAGGCCAAGCACAAAGAGCAAGGACGAGGCGTAGTGTGTAATGTTTCAAATGTAGACGTGTTCTTAGCACACGCCAGATAGTGGATTGAAAGATCGCAGACTGACAGCCAGCTCGATTTGTGGACTTCCATGTACTCCCTTCAAACATAGCACGGATTCTTGCCACTTGTTCCTCCGAAACTCGTGGTCGTCTTGGACGTTTTATCTTTACACAGACACCCACTCTCTTGAAACTGTTTAAAACACCGTCGAATGTTCTTAGGAGACGGCGGATTAATGTCGAATTGCCTTCGTAAAGCACGCTGCACCGTGACAACCGTATTTGTTTTCGTGAACTCTCGAACGTAGAATGCCTTTTGCTGTGGACTCACCATTCCGGGGGTAAACAAAGAACTGAACGTTGCCGGATATACTATGCGGCTGCAGCGCCCTTGTGGCAGCCATTCAAAACTCCTCTTTCAAACGGTCACTGACTCATTCCATGGCGATGCTTCAGAACTGAATTAATGCATCATTAAATCAGTTCATTCTATTTTAATAACCCTGTATGCGTGCGTGAGAGTGTGTGTGCAAGCGCGTGTGTGTATGTGCGTGTTCAAGAATATTTTGTATTTATGAGAGATGAGCGCTGAATATGGACGCAATTATCAGAAAATACATTAATGTTAATTTATATGTTCACACTATCAAGATAGATAGACAGGCCTGAAAAAAATAATATAGAGAGATATGAAAAAATTAATATAGATAGATAGATAGATAGATAGATAGACAGATAGATAGATAGATAGGTCTGAAAAAAATAATATAGATAGATATGAAAAGATTAGGATAGATAGATAGATAGATAGATAGATAGATAGATAATGAAAAGAACGAGATAGATAGATAGATAGATAGATAATGAAAAGAACGAGATAGATAGATAGATAGATAGATAGATAGATAGATAGATAGATAGATAGATAATGAAAAGAACGAGATAGATAATGAAAAGAACGAGATAGATAGATAGATAGATAGATAGATAGATATAATGTGTGTGTTAATAAACAGTGATTTCTACACAGTCAAAAAAATGAAATCTCTTGTTCGCATACAAGAAAAATAGAATATTTAAATTAAGCAGCAGTACCGTATTAGAGAGGGTATTGCTACCCAAATGAACAAATACACATGTAATGGCCAGCTACTGGCTTCCGAATGCGCCCGACCTGCTAGGACAGTTAGCCAATACCCATATATTAAATAAAATAATATTATATATCATTAAATCGGTATAATTACAAATATAATGATATGACCTATCATTCTGCTCTTCTACCTTTCATTTTATATATTCTGGCAATCCGAAAATTATACCATATATTTTAATCATACCATTGTATCTATAGAATAGCTTATATTCTGTGCTGTCACTTACACTCCCCTATATATATATATATATATATATATATATATATATATATATATATATATATATATATATATATATATATCGATCTGGCTCGAGGCATCGGATCTCTAGCCGCACTGAGGAGCTGTGATACAGTACTCTCTGCGAATGACATAATTTAACTCTTTAAAATATATTCCAATCGACCACTGTTGAGTGATAGGCTATTTCTATAACCAACAGCCACCTGCGTTAATGCAAAGCTCTTCAGTAAAATGAATCGGAGTTCTTCGGCTGATTGGCATTTGTTTACATTAGTAAAAACAATATACTAGATTTAGCTGTTTCTCTCCGTCGAATGAAACTCAGTGGTAGAAGCACTGACTGACACCAAATCGGCTGGGTTTCGATCCGGACTTGAGACATTCGGATATCTAGTCGTACTGAGGAGCTGTGATACAGCAAAGCAGTACTGTCTGAGAATGATATATATATACTTGACTCTGCCGTCGAATTCGACGTATGAGGGTCAAGCAGATCAGTTCCAAGGAAACCGACAGCCCGACAACAGCACATGAGATTTGATTATAGGTGGTGAAGGTTTCGTGCAGGACCATCCACACTTCCCAAAAAATTTCGCTTGAAGATGGAACAGAGCCTACTTTAACTCAAGTTAATTCAAATATTATTTTGAAGTTTTCGGCTCCTGTCTTGAAACATGAGACCTCTTATGTAGCGAGTTGGAATCATATTTTTAAATAAATAATTATATTTATGCTCTACTTTCGTATCGAGCACTAATTTTTTAAAATAATTACAAAAATACTAAGGAACTTTGGATTATTTACCAAACCAGTTTCTTTCCTATTTTCTACAATATTTTCACACATATATATATATATATGTGTGTGTGTGTGTGTGTGTGTGTTGCCTGCGCGTGCGTGTGTGAGAAAGATAGAGAGAGTGAGTGAGTGAGTGAGTTCCAATGAAATACAGATCAAATATGGATCGGAATCTGACAGAATAAGATAAGAACAAATAGGAAACGTTTGTCATCCTAACATGTTTCACTTTCATTAAAGCTTCATCAGAAAATGAGATATGGAGAAAAAGAAGAAAAAATTCTGGTATTTTTATTTTTGTCTTGTTTGATGTCTATTGGTCAATCAGGCTCACGCGTATTCGACTTGTTAAATAAACGTTTGTATAATTTGTGGGGTACCGACTTCAAAGAGATACACGCGTCCATCGGAAGTTTCAAGTAATTAACGTATCCCAAGCCTTCTGAAAAACCCTAATTATTGCTTTATGTATGGTAATATATATATATATATATATATATATATATATATATATATATATATATATCATTGAATAAGACAGACAGAGAAGAAACTTTTTAAAACAATTTCTCATGTGATATAATAATTTTTCCTTTTCAGATGATATACAAAAACTGTCCGAATGTTCTTTTAATCCGAGCGCTTTCGGTTATACATTTAGCCATTTTCAAGGTTGAATGTATGTATTTATATAATGTTGACATTTTCAAAACACGGTCAAGATATTGTGTCCATGTTCATAGTTGATATTAATGAGTGTTATTTTTTTTGTTTTTCTTATTAAGGCTCCCATTCATTTTTTGCATGTAGATGATGGTATTATATTTGTATTGTTAACAATGATGTTACAAATAGGGTCCGGTATGTCTCCATGAATATTTAAATGAGATTTAATTGAGCTATGGTCAGAAATGTGTAGAGTGACTCTTCGTGTCAAACATGTTGTAGTGTGGCCTATATAATTATTTACGAATAATTATTCGTAAATAATTGTATATTTACGAATAATTATTTGCAGCACCATCACTTGACAAGACACCCGAAGTGTTGAAACAAAATGGCTATTTTTGTAGTGATGTTATAACATACATATTTTATCATTTTTAAATAATTATTATTCGCTCTACTCTGTAGTGACCTTTTTTTTTAATAGTGTTAATACTACCCGTCAAAAGTGTGAATTTTCATTTCATCTTTTGTTTCATTTTTGGAAATATTATCTGATGATCCAGCGTACCTTAAAAGGGCTCTGGTGAAATAAATTATTATAATGGAAACTTAAAGTGGTCTGTTTTTCTTTAATTTATATATATATATATATATATATATATATATATATATATATATATATATATATATATATATATATATATATATTAGGCAAAGTAATCAGAAAGGAAAATATTTTTTATGTGTGTGACGTGTTTTGTTGTTTAGGAGTTTATCAGACTGAAGTAATGTTTTGGTTGATTGAATTATATATACGTATGAAGGAGAGGGGAATATAAAAACACAATCGTTGGTTATAATTATACACAGACAAGAAACGTTGAAAATTTCAGAAGGCTAAAATTTTAAACATTTATTTTAATCTTTTTGTAATGTGTCTTGGTACATGACAGTATATTCTGGGCAATCTCATCACAGATGATAAAGAGACTCGATGTAGTAGAAATATGTTTCTATAGAAGGATGCTGAGAATATCATAGACTGAACACGTGAGCCCGTAGTCTCAAATAAAATGCAAAACAAATAGGACACATATTTAGCATCAGAAAGAATCGATTGAAATGTCTGGAGCACATAATAGAAAAGAAAGTCTAAGAATATTGCCAGCTCAATACCAAAAATATTGCTGATTCTTCTTTGGATTTTATCAAGAATCTCTAAATATATGTAGAGGGAGTACCAGACCAGACATAGCAGCTATATTCAAAGCAAGGACGAATAGTAGACTTATAAATCAGATATGGTGAGAAAAATTGTCTAGCTCGACACGCTGAACCAATTTTCTTAGCTACGGACTTAGGAATTGATTCAATATAGTCTTTCCACTTCATAGCAGAAAATGTTAGTTCAATAAGGCGGATTACGTCGCTGCCATGGAGGTTAGCATCAGCCATGCTGATGTATGGTAAACGGTGTTCTCTCAGGCGATTAATGAGAGCATTTTCGTTTTGGTGCCATTAAAATTAACAAGCCACTCCTTGCCCTGTTTAACAACAGACTTTATGTCATTTTTTTTTCTTTTTTGACCAGCTGCTTGTTTGAATTATCGACCAAACTTACTATTAAGACAGGAGTAAATAGTTGTGGCATCAGTATAGATACCGATCTGACAACGTAGGTCCAAGGATAGAGACCTGGGGAACATTAAGGCAAAACGCTCTAGAAGAGTGGTCATTCAAGACAACTTTCATTTTACAACTGAATCAGTTCAAAAATTCGCCCAGACGTAGCAGCTATATTCAAAGCAAGGACAAACGGTAGACTTATAAATATGTCAGATAATCTCTGGTGAGAAAAATTGGCTAGCTGACACGGCGAACCACTTAGCTGCAGACATAGTAACTGATTCAAAATGGTCTTTCCACTTCATGTCAGCCGAAAACGTTAGTCTGAGAACAAGCAATGGATCACTCTCCTGGAAGTTAGCATCAACCAAGAAGTTTAAAAGGGTTCCCTTATAATAGAAAGCAGTTTCGTTTTGGTGGCGTTACGATTAACAAGCTACTCTTTGCCCTATTTAACAAGATGTAATATTATTCGAATATCTTATTCGACGTTGCCACTAATCAACAGCAATGACGCGGTGTTTGTCATTAATCAATTGAAATTAAAAAGCAAAACGTACTAATAAAAAGTTACTAATAACTGACAATGCTTCATCTAAATCATTCGGATAGTAATTTGTATCTCACTATCATATTGCTATTTTACTATTTAGTCTGGTAGGCATTTCATGGTTGGATTGTGCGGAGCTTTCTTATTAAGTTTACAGATTTATTTCCTTTGTTTAAAATGCTATATAACCTGAACTTTTAGGAGAGAAAGATAAAGGGTCTGGTTCGAGAAAAAAAGAAAAGAAAGAGAAATGAATAATTTCGCAGACACCCAATAATTAAGGATAGGAATTACTTTAAAATTCAGGACAGATGTTTTCTGCTTTTTGTGCAATTAACAAACTGAAAGGATCCATTTGCAGACAGCAATGTTAAGACATGTTTTCTCGATACGTTTATTTTTTTCTTCCTTAATTACGACAATTTAAATATATGCGAAGTGTTTTTTTTTGTTTTTGGGGGGGGTTTGTGTGTGTGTGTGTGTGTGTGTGCGTTTTTTGTTTTTGTTTTTTTTATATAGGACGGAATGTGCGACACTGGAATCCGAAGGAGCTTGAGAGAATAAAAGTCCTACCAGGATTCATTATTTAAATGGATAACATTAGATATGGGGATAACACAGCATTTATAGATACGGAAATTAAACTCAAGTAATTCCAGATGTTATAACAGAGGACGGAAAATGCGGCACCGAAATTCGAAGTCCTATTGCGATAGGGAAATATGCTTTCCAAAAGTTTAATAAAGAAACAGAAATTTTTTGGTTAAGGATAAAGAAAAGTGTGTGGAACTATTATAAAGATTGTTTCATTAAGACGGATTATATATAAGAGTGTTTCATTAAACCGGATCAAAGTTAAAAATTTAAAATCGATCCAAAACGATATCTCTTGTTCGCATACAAGAAAAATAGAATATTTAAATTTAGACGTAGTACTATATTGGCCATGTTAATAAAACATGTATTAGAGAGATATTGCTACCCAAATGAACAAATACACATACAATGGCCAGCTACTCGTTTACGAAGGCACCTGACTGTTAGAACAGTTAGACAATATCCCTATATTAAATAAAATAATATAATATGACATTAAATCAGCAGAATTAAAAAGATAATAGTATGACCTATCATTCTTCTCTTCTACCTTTCATTTTATACATCCTGACAATCCTAAAATTATACCATATATATGGTAATGAAACCACTATAAGTAAAGAATAGCTTATATTCTGCGCTATCACTCACATTCTCATATATATATATATATATATATATATATATATATATATATATATATATATATATATATATATATATATATCCGGGCTTGAGGCATTCGAAACAGTACTGTCTATTAATAACATAATTTAGCTTGTGAATATATATATATATATATATATATATATATATATATATATATATATATATATATCAGGCCTCATATATGGCAATGAAGGTTAGACAATCTCCTCACAGATGAAGCAACAGAATTCTGATTCTACAGAAGGATGTTGAGAATACCATAAAGCGAACATGTGAGCAACGACGAAGTTTTAAAGAAAATGTAAACAAAAAGGAAACTTATTATCGGAAAAAGAAAGTTGCAATTTATAAGGCGCATAACGAGGAAGGGGGGCTCGGAAAATATGATACTCACTGGACAGATTGAAGTAAAGAGGGACAGCGGTAATCAATGCATAACCTATCTAGCAAGCTTGAGTAAATGGATGGCAAAACAGGGTTTAGGAAAAATAGCAAAAAGCCAAAATTTATTAAGAACTACAAAAGGCAGGGACTGGTGGGAAGCCATGATCGACAACTTCCTGAAGGGATACAGCACATTGAAAAAGAAGAAGAAGAAGAAGAAGAAGAAGAAGAAGAAGAAGAAGAATTTCTTTCACCGTAGTCTTTTTTTTTTTTTTTCTTCATCCGATTTTTCTTCATCTATGTATTTATCTCTCTTCTGCAGATATAAAAAGAGAATTGCGGGAAAGACAGTGAGGAACAACTTGATTTCCTTTGATGCGTGACTGAAATTTATTACACACCTACATATTCTCAAAGATGTAAGCTCAATGCATCTTTCTATAAAATTCATGCGTAGATTGCAAGTTTTAAATGTTTGTTTTATTATGTTAAAAACGAAAAATAAAAATAATATGAGTTTTCTTTAGTTTATGCTCTTTTATATCCAGATGGAAAAAAAGCTATACAAACAGCAAAATCGTTATGTGCCGTTTATGGTGATGGTGCCGTAGATGGAAGTACTGTTCTGTAAGTGCTCCTCTAGCGTCAGAAGTGGAAATGTTACTCTGAAAGAGAAAGAACGTTCAGGCAAACCTGATGATGATAAACAAATCGAAACAATGATTAAAATTAATTCCGGCCACATGACACTGGGCATTGCAGAGATACTCCACGTGAAGCTACCACAAAGGTGTCGAATGCTAGTGGGACAAAACAGCATATAAGTGTTTAAATAAATTTATATACAAATATCACCCACGTAAAAGCTGCCTCAAATAATCATGTTTAAAATATGCACTGCTGAACGTCAGGTTTCTGCACCAGCAAATACTGTTCCATGATGAATTTGCAGAACAAACATGGAATGGAACACAGCTACGAAGTGTGGAATCCTCTTCTACTGCCGGGTCCTTTCTGTGCGTAGTTGATCCAACCATACATTTTTATATATAAAAAAAGTAAAAGTAAAAAAGAATTCTCTTATTGCTATATTTGTACAAAAACGCAGAACCTTAAAATTTAAATTCAAACTCAGCGTTGCGACTGCATGTTCCAAAACAATAACACATGTCTCATAGCATTTTTTTGGATTACATTTCTATTTTGGTTGTCCTCTTATTACTGAGAAGTAAAAACAAGAACATAATCTACTTCCATACCTGATGATGTCTGTAGGAACAGACGAAAGCTTGTAAAAAATTAAAAAGACCTTATGCAACTGGAATTTATAAACAGGGATCATATCATTCATATACAGGTTCGGGATTGATGTATCTTATTTATATTGTTTGCGACGATGTATTCTCGCTATTTAAATCATTAACCTCTATATTTGTCTTTTGTATGAATGATTCACGAATTTATAAATTATATACATATATATATATATATATATATATATATATATATAGAGAGAGAGAGAGGTGATCAGCCAGATAGATAGATAGATAGATAGATAGATAGATAGATAGATAGATAGATAGATATTAGCAGCTTTCGTTTGCCTTTCTTGTTTTACAATGTGTCTTGTGTTCTTTCTACTCTCCAAAGCGTATTTTCTTAATATATGTCTATTTCTGATTGTTAACAATTATTTTGTAATTCTTATTCTGCTTAGAAATTACACATTTGTCGCATGCTCTGTCCATGGTATTCTCAACAGTCATCGGAAGTCCTAACTTTCGCTTCCCTGTAAATCTTTTCTTTAGAGACATTTATGAGCGAACGTTTTCTTTCCATTGATTAAATGACAAACATGGCGAGAGTTCTAATTCGTTTTACTTAACTCTATTTTACTTGAAATTAATGAGATAAAAACCGTTCAATGGAGAAGCCAGGATTTTATAAAGAACACGACAAGTACATTGGTGGACAGGTCCTCCAAATAAAGTCAACCCTATTTCACAAGAATCCTTGACACAAAAAAAACTTTGAAAAGTAAAGAAATGTTATGTCTGTGTTGTCAATCTTAGCCGAGTAGCAAAATGAAACAGAAAAGTTCAGGGGTAAGAGATTAAGCATTGTTTCATTGTTTGGAGGTCATATTGACAGGCGAATCTGATCATAGGAGGAGTAAGTTGTGTTTTTACTTCAGATCAGGAATAATTCACTACCACACCATTGGCCGTGGTTCGCGGAATGTCTATGCTTTACAAACAAGCAATGCGTTAAAAAAAAGGGGGTAATTATAATGAATTTCTAAGTTGGGAAAACTGTCCCATGCTTTACCTATGATATGATTATATTAATATCATAACCCAGAAAAACATCATTTGTGTAAGATGATAAAACTACAAAAACTAATACAGAAGATAATAGAAGGAAAGCTAAAAGAAAGGACTAAGCATCAAACTGCAAGAAAACAAAATGCATGGTTGTTAGTAAAAATGAACAGCCCAATATTAAAATTACAAATTGAAAATGCAAAAATTAAACAAGTCCACAAATTTAAATATCTGGGAAGTGTTTTAACAGGGGACGAAAAGTGCAATATTGAAATCCGAAGGTGTATTAGGATAGGGAAAGATGACTTCCAAAAGCTAAGTAGAGTATTAAGAAACAGAAATAGTTCGTTAGGAACAAAGAAATGAGTCGTGTATTGTTACATGATATTGGTCAGTGAATGCTGGAGAATTTGCTCAAAGATGAAAAAGAGATTTGAAGCAACAGAAAGATGTTGATGATAACATGCATCGACAAAGTTTTAGATAAAAGGGAAACAAAAAAGAAAAGTTATACTTAACATCAGGAAGTGACTGTTGAAATTTCCAGGATAGATAATGAGGAAAGAGGGCTTGGAAAATTTTATACTTACGGGACAGATTGAGGGCAAAGAGGAAAACATCGTGTAACATGTTAGATAGGCTTGAGTAAATGGCTGGTAGAACAAAGTTTGGACGAAATAGGCATAAATTCGTGTCGTCTCTCTTCAGCTCATAGGGTGGAGCGGTAATTTTAGCCTTGCTTAGGAACCAGTCCTAAAGAAAGATAATTCTAATTTCAAACTTTGAAGAGGTTAATCCGCTGTCTTTCCCAAGAACGCATGGCAATGTGCAGATACTAAAGAAAAGGAAGCTATGGAGAGACATGATCGCTTAGGCTGTGATTGAACATGACATTTTCGAAAATGTTACTATTGCCACTTGCAATATCTATCTTTAATAAAAAAATACAGCAGAATTCCTGACAACCGGACTTAGAAGGGTTTCCGGATATGAGGAATTGGATACAAAGTTCGGATATGAGGGGTTATATTTAGATTAAAATAAAAGAACTGAAATCGGGTTTAACATTTATTTTCAATGTTTTATAGTAAACAAAAGAAGCTAATGGTGAGTGAAATATAATGGATATGATTTTAAGGAAAAAGAAATAAATTATGTAATGTTTTATAGAAAATTCATTAAATTAAATATGCCACGTATGCAAAACAAATAATGTAACGAGGATTTGTTTTAATCGCTGTTGCATGATGATTCTTTCTCTTCTAATGTCATTCGAAACTTTCCCTACATTTCATTTTGAATTTGTGCGTGAAATTTTTTTAACGAAAGACACTTTTTGACTCTGCGTGCGTTATTGCAATCGTCATAGCTGAATGCTTGCTTTCTTTCCATAAAACTGACAAAATTTTCAATAGCTTTTTCAATTTCAATCCAGGTTTCATCACAATCATGTTTTTTATTTCCTTGTTCATTGTGATAGTGTGAACGCTGGAGAATAGTTTCTTTGGAAGATTTTATATTATACAATGTTGACTTTCTTATGTTGAATTCAGCCATTAGTCACAATAATCTTTCACCAGCGTCTAGTTTGTTTAAAAATTTCACTTTTTGCAATAACTCCAAGCTTGATCTTTTCCTCTTATTTCCATCATCTTTTGCACCAATACAAGCCATTAGGGTGAAACAAACGTAAGCAATTATCCAAAGTAAATTTTCTGAAAAACAGAAATTTCAGGTCAGTTACATATCACCCAAATAGTTCGAACAATCACATCAAAATCATGTCCGGATATGCGGGATTCTGGATATGCTGGACTCCGGATATGAGGGATACTACTGTATTGCTATTTAACTGGTGCAGGGGAGTCATAATTTATCAGGCGCACAACTTAGATATCTAGGTGAAAGGAAAGTTTCGAGGGGAAAAGGACTAAACCTCAATTGAAAGAAGACTGAATGCATGGTTATTAGCGAAGGATTGGTTTCGTTTCGTTTATTTTACGGCATATCAACCTCTATGGGTTATTTAACGCCGAAAATTTTTATTGCTACTAACTTTTTTTTTTTTACAAAAAAGTATTTCTGTTATTAAAACTTATTTTTACACTTTCATGGTGTTTTGACCCCAGTTTGGGGGTTAACTATTTACCCATAGCTGGAAACCTGGCAGGTGCTACCACCCCTGGTCAAGGTGGACCTAGGAACACCAGCAATTAAGAGATGGTTTCACGCTTCTCAAAACCTGATCAGAGGCCTTGCTGTTGGACGTAGTTTATCGTCTTACCCAGGACGCGGATGTAGTTTATCGTCTTACCCAGGACGGTATTAGCAAAAGAAACACCCCGAAATGCAAATTACAAATTAGAGATACCGAAATCAAACAAGTACAAGAATTTAAATATCTGGGAAGTGTTTTATCAAAGGACGGAAAGTGCCACACTGAAATCCGAAGGCGTATTAGAATAGCAAAAGAAGACTTCCAAAAGCTAAGCAGAGTATTAAGAAACAGAAAAAACTTCGTTAGAAACAAAGAAAAGAATACTGAACATAATTATGTAATATCAGTACTCCTATATGACAATGTCCTCAAATGAAGCAAAGATTCAAGAGACAGAAATGTGGTTTTACAGAAGGATGCTGGGGATACCATGAACCAAGCATGTGGGCAACGACGAAGTTTTAGAGAAAATGAAACAAAAAGAAAACTTATCCATTACATCAGGATGAGTCAGTTGAAATTTATGGGGCACATAACAAGGAAAGACGGGTTGGAAAATGTGATACTCGCAACACAGATTAATGGAAAGAGGGACAGATGAAAACAACACATAAACTCCCTAGCGAGCTTGAGTAAATGGGTGACGGAGCAAAGTTTACTAGAGATAAGAAAACAACAAAATTTATTAAGAGCTACAAAGGACATGAAATTGTGGAGAGCCATGATCCGACAAAGTCCTTAAGGGATACGACGAAGAAGATAATATTTCCAAAAATAGAGCTATTTATAATTGTATTCCTTTCAAAATTGTGTGAATTACTTTACCGGTGACCTCTGCTGATTTTTAAGAAAAAAATTCACACCACATCATCCATTCTCTCTTTCTCGGATCTTTCGGCCTGAGCACAAAAAGTGTTGACGAAACGACGTCGTGAAAGTAATCGAAGAAAAAAGAATATAAAAAAAGGGAAGAGAAAACTTTGATTTTTTTCAGCTATATTGGAAGGTGAGTGCGAAGTAATAAAATTCCATTAATCCACTCCCATAGAAATGAAAAAAAGGAATTCGCGAGCCTATGTGAAATTTTCTTTGTACCAATGAAGACCTTGCCTTCAAAGAACTTAGCCGGTCAGCCAAAAAGAAGAAAGAAAGAAAAGTAGCCAGCGTATGCGAAATTCTTTTTGATATAAAAACGAGGAGAAATATTAAATTAATAAGAGAAGTTTGTCTGAAGTCATGTTCAGTTCCTCACGACCAGCGTTGAAATCAATGTAAAATTACTCGTCATTTATATTCTCGTCTTCTATATACGTGGAACTTTCTCTCGTCAATCTAAGAAAGTTAAGTAATTGAAAACTTCGTCTACTTTTGAACGTATGTAAATCATATATCCCTTCAATGAACAACAAACTCTCTTACTTTTGTTTTAAACTTTTTAATATTATTTTGTGTCAGATCATTTCATCTGTTGTATGAACATTTCTTCTTCATGACAATTCGTTAAAGCCACTGATTTTAAAAAATGTCTGATTTATTTTCCTGAAACAAGCTACTGACACTACCTCAAGCGTGTTAAATCATAATTAAATTTGTTGACTTTTTTTGTTTGTTAAAATTACACACGTGTTTCCTCGATATTATCATCTTTCATTAATCTTTTTGGCGCGGGAAAATCAATTGTTCATTTCAACTACTACACTCCAAGCTACTATAAATAAACTAGGTTACATATTTTGTTTATTTTTTCCCAAATCTCTGTTTCATAGTTTGTTAAAACCGCCTTCCGAGGGTGTAAATACCCCAATATTCTGTCATAGGGTATGTGACATGTGTATTTTCGTAATCACTTCATCAGTGAAAGGGTTTACCGAATGAACTTGTTAACCATTACACTGTGCTAGACGCCCTAAGAGTGATACATACGCAGAAACAGGAAGCCCTAATATACGAGTAACTTACAATAAAAAGAACAGGGAATGATACTTTTTCTTTTTAACCCACATGTAGAATGAAAGAATCTTTTAAAACCAAAATAACATCAACTGATTTCATTGACTTCTAGGCTCAAACAAATTCCTTACTCTAGTTTAAAACGTTTCAGTACGGTTTACTTATTGTATCACTCAATGTCGATCCTTTAATGAATCAAGACATGCGGGGGAAAATGTATGCCTCGATACAAAAGGTGCTTTGCGATTTGGAGTCATAAAAAAGAACAAGCGGACACGTTTTGCACCAAACACTTCGTAACAATTAAGCGTTTATTCTCACTTGTTACACTTATATTTTCAATCTGTCTTTCTTTCTTTCGTTTGGTATATTGTTTCTATTTCTCTTTCTACTACCATTTACTATCTCGCATTCTTTCTTTCTTTCTTTTTCTTTCTTTCTTTCTTTCTTTTTTTCTTTCTTTCTTTCTTTCTTTCTGTTGGTATGTTGGTATGTTGTATCTTTCTGTTTCTCTTTCTGCTATGGTTTCTGCTTTTCTGTCTTATTTTCCCCTCTCCTATAAACTTCGAAATTCATCGCTAAACACAGCCTTTCTTTCTTTCTTTCTTCCTTCCTTCCTTTCTTTCTTTCTTTCTTTCAATCAACATGAAAATTCATAGCTAAACATGGCCTTTCTTTCTTTATCTTTCTTCCTAGAAACATGAAAATTCATCGCTAAACACAGACTTTCTTTCTTGCTTGCTTTCATCATATAAACATGAAAATTCATCGCTAAACATGGCCTTTCTTTCTTTATCTCTCTTCTATTCTTTCCTATAAGAAACTTGAAAATTCATCGGCAAACACAGCCTTCCTTCCTTTCGTTCTTTCTATAAACATGAAAACGTATTTGGATGTATGAACGTCCGACATTTTAGTTAAGAACGGAACCGCCAGGCTGCCAACGCAATCTATTTGCTTACATCCAGGCACGGTTTTATTTACGAAAAAAAATAAACTGGTAAGAGAGGAAATGGTTCATATTTTGTCTTGAAATCTCCAAGTGCCTTCATCTCTTTTGAATCCAACGTTTTTCTTCTCCTAGATTATCTGCCACTCAAGCCCAGAAAGACCTGCCTGACCTGCTGTTTTGACAATAGCTGAAGGATCCGGATCATTTCCAAGGGAAGTGGCGTGATCCATCGCGACTCGAATCTGAATTAAAACTCGGTTCGCCAATTTTACTTTACACGTCGATAACTGTTTCATTATCTGAATATGCTAATATATATATATATATATATATATATATATATATATATATATATATATATATATATATTAAATTTCCCACATTATAAAAACGGAAATTCTACCAAGAATTGTGAAACATTGTAACGACCTGGAATATATATATATTGCTTTTATTTTTTCACTTTAATCTATATCTCACACTGGTCAGTTTTGTATTCCCTATCATTGATACTATATCAACGAGCTCTATTATATATATATATATATATATATATATATATATATATATATATATATATATATATATATATATACTAGCAGTAAATCCCCGCGTTACCCAGGAGTAAACTTCGTCTGAATGGAAGGTCATAACCGCCATACTCATTTTGTACACGCATGTAAGTCTGAAGTCTAGTAGAACTGATGGCCGGCCACATAAAAAAACATAATGTACACAAGTTGTCGGTATTCATCAGCACAACGGAAGAAAAAAAAATTAAGGCTTAAAAGGAAGCAATGGGCGGCCATAGCAGCATCAGCCGTTTGCCATTACTAAGACAACCCCAATTAAAAGCTGTCAAGTTCAATAGGAACACGGGCCTTAGGAAGTTTTTGGTGAATTGTGGCAGATGGCTTTGTATTCCGATGGGATGGTTTTATTATCCCTGAGTGCAAGATATTACATGAAGCCCTGTGTCAATTGCAACGTAGTAAAACGCATTAGCGTCAAAGGTAGACGCGTCCTTGGCCCAAAAGGCGGCGCTGTCACTACCGCAAACAGAACCACATAGCAGAAATTTGGGAAGTTATCGGAGCGAGTACTTTTAAGTGGCACAAATCTTTTTGTAGTTCTTAATAGCCAGTTGAGGCGAGCATGAAGCGCACGTAGCGTTACCTAAAGCAGTCCTTATGGTAAGGGGAGAAACACACCAACGGTGTACGGCAGAGAATGCATATTATAACTCTTCATGCATGAAATGCGTGGACGAATCCACCTTCCCACGTATTGGTTCTGTGTTGCAACTGAACATGGTTACCTGATCGACATGTAAGTGCGAATGCAGATGGGACTTAAGGGATAAGAGAGTATCTGGTGAGCAAGACAACCTTTAATGAAATGTCTTAATAAGGACAAGTGGATACTACGACGACCTTTAAATAAATCGGGTTCAAAAATGAAGGAACCTACGATGCAGCTGATATAAAGATGTGTACATTGCGTTTAAACGATTATGGGATACAGGACTTCCACGTAGGTAATATTTTAGCCTTGTTTGTTGGAGAGTAAACGTACACGTTATCCTTACTGCCGACTCGGGAGCAGCCTATGTAAAGCTGTCCATGGGCGAAACACTGTTCACCTAAATGCAGACCCGCGACGCTAATGGTCTGTCCTTGCGATTTGGCCATTGATGTTGAGCCATGCTCGCCGTACCCCAGGGCTTTCTGAAGCTCTGGCAGACGCAGTAGATCTGGAATTCCTCAAACGACGGTTAGCGGTTTTCACAGGACTTTCTAAAGCTCTGACAGACGCAGAGCGCTGGCATTTCTTAAACGACAAATAGCGGTTTGTTGAGGTTGTTCCGAAACCCTGGAAGATGCTGTAGCCCTAGCATTCCTAACACGAAGCGAAGTGGTTTATTCAGGGCTTTCTAAAGCTCTAGAACATGCTGTAGCGCTGGCATTCCTTAAATGCCGAAGGATTGTCTGTGTTGGGGACTCGGAAGCTCTGGCCCTAGAAACGAGTATTGCGTCCTGTGTATTCTGTACTAAACGCTCTTCAGTTGAAAGTCTAGCGCGTCGTGATGCATAACTGATGCTACTGATGCCAGCCTTTCAGTCCGTTCAGCGGTACTTTCCGGGGAGATGCGGGCAGCAGAGCATGAGACCATCTCAGAAAGGCGCAACGAAGTTTGCTCTGTGGTTTCACTTACCCTTGCTGCTCTTGTAGCGAAGGCAGCAGCCGTGCGCCGTCCAAAAAGTTTTCTTCTCTTAGGCGGCATTTTAATCAATTTTAAAAAGGCAAACGTAATAAAAGGCATGTAGGTTTTTTGAGTGCAAAAATTACGTGTAGTCTAAACATAGGTAGGTTAGAGGGATCCCAGAAATGTATGTAACTGTATCAAAAAGGGATCGAAGACAAAAAAGTGAAGTTTAAAAATTCAACTAAAACTAAAACGGTAGTAGGTAATTTGGGAAGTAAATTCGATAAACGCGGAAACGGATGTAGTTATAATTAAGAAGATAAAAAAAACAGTTTGGATACGTAATCAACAACCTGTGGTTTCCGTAAGAAGCGAATGAAGTGAGCGGGACAGTAATCGCAGAAGTGTGAACAAGCGTGCGAGTCATGGTATAAACAGTCGGTTGGCCGGTTGACCTTAAGCGCACATAGTAAGGTGACGTACGTACGCACGTGCACACGTGTGCGTAAGAGAACTGCTCGCACGGATGATTGGATGGGCCGAAGGTTAAACGCTTGCAACCGTGCCAATGAGCTTGCAGTAGCATTGAACAGTTGACGCGATTGGTTGACCTCCAGCTGGATTAGTCAAAGTAGTGCACAGTGGCGGATGACGTTTCAAAATAGTATCTGGCGGCTTTATTGTATCGGGGATTTATATAGATAAATATGAAAGCTATGTAGTTCCTTATCCCAAAATAGGCATTGCCTTTTTGATTTACGTCGTCACCGATGTAGCGCAGTCTCTCAAAATCAGCCAATCAGAAAATGGGATTTTCAAGCTTTGTTTATTTATGTTTTTTTTTAAATTTTGAGCAGCCAGGAGATATGAGGTAATTTTATTCATCAAAAGTTGAAAATACAAGCGTTTTTACACTTCGTACGAACAAAATTGCGAGAACTTTTTGGGGCAGCGAAGCGCAGTAGTAAAATTATAGTGAGAAGGTGCCTTTTGCTACACGTAAACGGCATGAAAAGACATAACACTGTCCCCTCGAATGAAAAAATGCAATGAAATGTGAAAAATTCTGACCACTTGGCTTAAAAGTGGTAGTGGTGGGGTGAAGTGCCATGAAATAAGTTAGTGATTGCTCACTGAATTCGATCCTATGCTTTAATAGGCTAAATAGGCTACAAACACCTAAAAACCCAAAGTTCCACAGTGTTTTTACTGATTTTTTTGGTAAAATTTGACATGTAGCGCTGTAAATCCCTTTTAAAATGGCCCTGATATTGACTTTACTGTGATAATACAGAAAACATGGAAAGTAATGCATGCCTGCATTGAAACATTAAAAGATCCTTTTTAAAAGCCATGGTATGAGCGTTAAATCCTGAAATAAAAGTAAGCTACCTGAAACCTCTACCCCATTTAGGATACTTGAAGCGCGCACGCGTGACACACATGATCTCGCATGACCCCGGAGCGTGAATGGGCCAATCAGCAGCAAGCATTACGCATCGCGCGAGCCATGCGTGACTAATAACACTAATCCGATTGGCTTTTGGAGCGCTAAGTTCGGCTGCGACAGAAATCCTTCATTGTGATAATGTTTGCATCCGAAACCAAAATATGGCCATTCTTGTCCTTTCTTATTCCCATATAAGCAATTAAATCCGTTTTTTTTCTAATTGGGCTACCGCTATTAATTCTGACATGAAAAGTGCCCATATCTGCTTGTGTGCAGTGAACGCACATAATTACACACGCGTGCGTCCGATAAAAAATGAAACATCGATAATATTGATTTAAACATTGACTTAAATCAATTTTAGCGCCGTCAATACCTCCGCAGAAACAGTGTCAAATATGGTTGAAATCGGTTGAAAAATGTAGGAGATCCGATCAAACATATAAAAGAACACACATTCTTGCTTTTATTTATATATATATATATATATATATATATATATATATATATATATATATATATATACCGTGCGTAACAGCTCCAAATCGTGTAATAGCAAAAAATTTTCAATTGTTAGATAAAGCACTGAACCGTTGCATCTTAGAAATGAATAAAGATATCTTAATGGAATTCTCTGAGGTTTTTCTAACTCTATTGGACTTTGAACAATAAGAATGCATTTAGCTCTAAGTTGAAATGATGTTCTCTCTTGCTGTTGTGATCTCTTGATCAGGTTTCCCTCTCTACTGTTCCCTCTTCTTACAACTTATTTACTCTTGATGGTTCTTGAATGGACGTTGAAGATGGAAGCCAGAATATGAATGTTGGTACAATTACTGAAGGCCGGAATGATCTTTTTCCTATCATCATTAGTCATTTGGGAAGATATAGTGGTGCCGAGACAAAAGAATTTTAATCTTTTCTTTTTCAAGCTGAATAACTCAAAGGGTTTTAGTGATTCTTACTACAAACATTATCAAGATGGCTAAACTAAAAACCTACAAAAAAGAAACTCCATTAGTTTAGTTTAGATATTATTAGATATTTTGTGGGATGGACATGTTGTTACACGATTTCGTCAATGTTGCCGTTACACCCCGGTATATATATATATATATATATATATATATATATATATATATATATATATATATATATATATATATATATATATATATTATTGTTTTGCCTTATAGTCTCTCTGTCTCTTTCTGTCTCTGTCTTGTTGTCTTACTTTATTATATATATATATATATATATATATATATATATATATATATATATATATATATATATATATATATATATAACTGAAATTACGGGTCGTGTTATCAGTGTAGAATAATATGTATATTTATTAATATATATTTAATATCTCTGTTGTTTTAGATCGACCAATGATTTATTAACACTAGCACTATATGTGCGATATATCATCATAAATATATATATATATATATACATATATATATAATATATAATATATACTCGACTATCCCGTCGAATTCGACGTATGTGGGTCAAGCAGATCCGTTCCTAGGAAACTGACAGCCCGACAACAGCACATAAGATTTGATTATAGTGATGAAGGTTTCGTGCAGAACCATCCACACTTATTTATATATATATATATATATATATATATATATATATATATATATATATATATATATATATATATATATGCACATTTCATCGAATACGACAGAGAAGGTGATTTGATTTAGTTTTTCATATAATTTCTCTTGTGATCTAATAATTTTTTTCTTCTTTTCAGATGATAAATTATATAAAAACTGTCAAAATATTCTTTTTATCCGAGCGCTTTCGGCTATAGATTTAGCCATTTTCAGTATCACAATATCTTGACTGTTTTGAAAATAAAAACATTACATAAAAAGTTACATAACAGAAACTATTTCTTGCTAACAGTTAATATATTTCTTGAAAATGACTAAATGTGTAACCGAATCATATGAGAATTGTATAAAAAAATATTTCAAAGCACGTTGTCTGTCGTATTCAGTGAAATGAGCATGAAGGAAGGATTGCTGCTTAAATACACACACACACACACACACACACACACATACATATATATATATATATATATATATATATATATATATATATATATATATATATATAAAGTAAAGTCTGATGATCCGCAGTTCTTTAAAAGGGCTGCGGTGAAATAATTTATTACATGGAACCTTAAAGTGGTCTGTTTTTATTTAAATTATTTGCTCTGGATTTACATTGAGCTCTCTGCATTTTATCCTCCTTAGGTTTACCCATACGGATTACCTAGTTTTTCATAAACTATATATATATATATATATATATATATATATATACAGTGTAACCGGGATATGAGAGTTGTCGGGACCGGAGATGTCTCTTATATCCGGGTTTCTCTTATATTCGGGTTTGGTCTATTATATATACATTAACACAGGCTCTAATTTGGGACCAGATATAATCTCTCTTATATCCGGGTTTCTCTTATATCCGGGTCTCTTACTTCCGGGTTACACTGTATATATATATATATATATATATATATATATATATATATGCTTGCTTGTATATGTAGGTAGTTATTAGGTTGTTGCATAAATTTGTTTCTTTTTTTATAATTTATTTTAATATTATTACTATTCGGTCGACCCAACACGGACATTCATGAGTCTATCACGCCAACCACCACGGTCTTGCATCAGTGTCGAATTAGGATGGCTTTCTGTGTGATAGCATAGTTAGTTAATGCAGGCGGAAGCTGGTTGACTAACCCCTTTTGTGCCATAACGAAATTTCCAGAGTAGTACATCAAAGCGTATTCTTTTGCCAACACTGTCCTTACAAAACGCATTCTATGTTCACGTAAGATTGTAGAAATATCATGAAGAGAAGATTTAGTTGGATCTTGTCTTCAAGAGATGTTACGTATAGCTCTCAGCATCCGAGTATAGGTTCCATCATGTTTAAACTCTAGAGTTTTAGTTAATGTCCAACCTGCGGCAGCTTACATTAAAACCGACCTTTAAAGTGGCGCGAAATCTCAAAAGGATTTTCTTTATTTTAATGTTGTTTACGACCTCCTGCCAACGATCCACTAACTGTTCAATGTCTCGACGCTAGAAGTCACTAGGTTTTGCCTCGAAAAATCCATCAACCCACGTTTTAAGCTCCGCATTATTGTTGATCGAAACACCTTTGACATTGTAAGAAAGCGACCGTAAAAGATGGTAGTCGGTAGTGGCTAAATCAGGAGATTGTCAGGTCGTTGCAGAACTTAACTCATTTTTTTCTATCCACGTATAGTGTCGAGCAGAGTAGCCTGAGGTCGAGCCAAGAAACTGGCAGCTACGAAGAAGCGTTGAAGTTTGTTTCTTTCAGTCAATGCATGTGGGACACATGCACGGACCTTCTGAAACTTAACCAATGAAAGAAACATTAACAGTTCACCCAGAACGAGGAGAGACTGTGAGTTTGAACTTCCACTCCTTGAAACAGGAAAACCATTTGGTTGAAACACTGGTTGATATACGATCACCGAAGTTATGCAGCGCCGAGCCTGATCAGGACCAAGATGGGTGACCGCTTAGGAATATCAGGTGCCGTAAGCTTGGATATGCCGGTGGTGTAATGGATAATGGCTCGGAACTTTTAATCGGAGAGCAGAGTTCCAATTCCCGTTGGGTTCATTATATTCACTTACACGCATCATATATATGCGTTATATTCACATACGTGGATTCATACCACTCGGGAGGGGTATGAATCCACGTAAGTGAATATAATAATCCACCTCTTCTCCCCTCCCCGCTATAGGTTAATTAGTCACATTTGTATTACTAAACCATTATTATCTTTAAAAAAAATTCTTACAATTGAAAAAAAATATTTTCTCGTTTTAAGTAACCTGTAAAGGTTTGAGAAACCGTAGAAAACGAAACAGTCAAATAGTGAGTAACTTAACGGTCATGACTTTTAGATTTATTTGTATTGTGTAGAACAGAAATTCATAGAAGCTTCCGTGGCCACAAAGTGAAGGACAATTTTATATATTGATCGTAATATAAAATTGATCCCTCACTTTATATCCACATTATAATTTTTTGCTTGTTTATCAAATTTTGATTAGGTATGAATCCACTTTTCGCCTCAGCTATGGATTAAATAGTAAGACTTGTATCACTCAAAAAATTTCCTATAGTCTAAAAATATTTTCTGGCTTTTAATAACTTGTAAAGGGTAGATAAACCGTAAAAAACGAATGAATCAAGCAATCAATATCTCTCAGTTTCTGTGTTTTGAATCGTTTCTATTTCACTCAACGTTTCCTTTATTTCCCTCTTTCTCTTTACCTTGTGCTTTACATACATTCTTTTACTCTTCTCTCTCTCTCTCTCTCTCACTCTCTCTCACTCTCGCTCGTCTGCTCTCTCTCTCTCTCTCTCTCTCTCTCACTCTCGCTCGTCTGCTCTCTCTCTCTCTCTCTCACTCTCGCTCGTCTGCTCTCTCTCTCTCTCTCTCACTCTCGCTCGTCTGCTCTCTCTCTCTCTCTCTCGCGTTTTCTCTTTGTTTCTCTCTTTTCCCTCTTGTTTCATATTTTGTTATTCTCGCATACACCCACACCCACCCCCACAGCGAGTGTATACCAAAAGTTTTTGAGAAAGGAAGTACAAATGAAAAACTATGAAATAGTATGTCCATTCAATCGAAGTAAATATTTCTTATTAACTTCTTCCTCTGTTTTTCCTCGGCTTCTGGATCTGATAAAAAAAAATATCATACGATTAGTAAGTCTATTCAAGAAAACTTAAGAAAATTCTCCAACTTCAATGACGCTTGAATACAGTATATTACTTTTAGCGAATGTATTCTAATAAAACAAACTTAGATACAAGATTCGAGAAATAACTTAACATAATGAAATACCTGTTTTATGAAAACTTTTATTGAGCAAACTGTCGAGTTTTAACACGTAGACGTGCCTGGAAATAATCAGCTCATTCTGTCCGTGAAAAGGTGTCCGCCTTGTCATGCGTAACGTGTACATCCACTTTTCCATCTTTTATAAAACGCTTCATTGCTCGGCAAAGTGGGTAGATTTGTCAGCGCACAGAAACGATCACCTTGAACGCCCGCTTCCTGATATCCCAACAGCGTTTCAAACGTTTCGGCCATAAAGTACGATTCACGCTTTTTATATTGATGATGGAATATTGTATCGATCTAGAGCGTTACCGTCCTGGATATGACGATAAACTACACCCGGCAGCAAGAAAGACAATGAGGAAAGCAGTCTTTTAAACCCTCAATGATCATATTGAAGTCAAGACGGGCAAAAGGAAAACTGCGAGTGACCTACTAATTGAGTTCGTCTGTGCAGATGACAGACTGAAATTTGCATAAGAAAATAAGTCCTGATTACTATGAAAAGCTAGGCTTGAATATTTTAATCTTGATCGTTAAAGAATTGGGATAAATTTCAAATTTGTTTTCTTATAACTTCTTATTTCATATTGCTGTTACAATTTTCTGTCGTCCTGGGTATTACGATAAACGGTAGCAAGGCTTCTGATTGGGGGAGGGTCAGTAGTGTAGAACCACCTCTTAATTGCTGTTGTTCACTGTGAACCGTGATGATAGGACCTGTTAGGGTCCCTACCTATGGATAAATAATGAACCCATAAAAAGAAGAAAAAAAGCAATATGTAAGCATAAAAATACATTTTATAGTATTAGGTTGGTGCAAAAATAATGTCGTTTTTTGACGTTCAACTTTAAAAGAAAAACCACATTATTTTTGCACCAACCTAATAAAAATCCTAGCAACATATTTTAATGGTAAAATTTTCCAGTAATAGATTTTAATAGTAAAAAAATTTCAGCAAAGACGATTTTATTAGTAAAAAAAATCTAACAATAGATTTTGATAGTAAAAAAAATCCAGAAATCAATTTTATAGTAAAAAATATTACAGCATTCGACGATTTTAATCGTAAAAAATCTAGCAATAGATTTTGATAGCAAAAAAATCTAACAATAGATTTTCATAGTAAAAAAATCCAGAAATCAATTTTAATTGTAAAAACATTACAGCAATCGACGATTTTAATCGTAAAAATTTCTAGAAATAAATTTTGATAGTAAAAAATTCTAGCAATAGACTTTAATAGTAAAAAAATATTCAAGGAATAGATCTTAATAGTAAAAACTTTAAGTGTTAGATTTTAACAGTAAAAAGCATCTAGTAATTGATTTTAATAATAAAAAAATTCTGCCAATAGATTTTAATAATAAAACAAAAAATCCCAGTAATAGTTTTTAATAGTAAAAAATCTAACAATATATTTTAATAATAAAAATTCCAGTAATAGATTTTAATAGTAAAACATTCCATCAATAAATTTTAATAGTAAAAATAAAATCCAGTAATAGATTTTAATAGTAAAAAATAGCAATAATAATAATAGCAATAAATTTTAATAGTAAAAATTCTAGTATCAGCAAAAAAATAATCCAGTAATAGCAAAAAAATTGTCAAAACTTCTAATTCTAGCATTAAATGACCCATAAGGAGTTGATATGCCGTTAAACAAACAAACAAAATCTAGAAGGTTATGATCTAATCTAAGTTAGGCACAATACTGGCATCCAGTGAGGATCGATCTCTTTACTTTTGATTAACAATGAAAGTCTCTAAACCTCCACTTGGAGGCGTCCATTGTACAGGGTAAGATGTAAATAGTGCCTGGTTTCTGTTTTACGGTTGCCATTTGATTGTTGATTTGCCATTTGTATTCCAGTGTACAGGATGACAAATCATGGAAAGAAAACTACAGGGACTCTTAGAAAAGATGGTAAAGAAAGCGAGAAGAAAAGTCTATCATTTGTAAGAAGCGGGGATGCATGACTGTATGCGCGAAAAACAATCCAAAATGCTAGACACGAATCTGAGACGCCTGAGAATGAAACAAGTACAGGAGTTTAACTATCCAAGAAGTGTTTTAACAGAAAACGGAATATCTGACACAGACATCCGCTGTTGCATTTGGAATAGTGAAAGATGATTTCCAGAAACTAAACAAAGCCATTAAGAAGCGGAAAGTCTTCGTTAGAAGAAAAGAAAAGAATGCTGAAAAATCTATGTAATATCACACCTATGTAATAGTTACAATTTCGTGACATAAATTATACGATTTAATGTAACAGAGATTGTTTTACAGGAGGCTCTTGAGACTACAATAGACAGAATAGGTGAACAATGCGCTGGTCTTAAGGAAAATGGGGGGAAAAAAAGCGATACACATAATTAAAAAAAAACAGTTGAAATTTCCGGTACACAATGAAGAAAAAGTGCTCGGAGAATTTGACACTTAGAGGAAAGGCAAGATAAAACATCAAGTAACCTTACGAGCTGATATAAATAAATGACCAAACAGAGAAGGATAGTGAGAAGAGACATATTACTAAGAGTTATGAAGAATATCTTCCTATTCTTCATAACTCTTAGTAATATGTTCGAGAAATGCATTAGGCAGTATTTCTTTTATTTGCTGTATGGGCGTGAACAATCAAGATATGGAGATCCTTGATTGTTCAAGCCCATAAATTTAAATTTTTGCACTTGTTTAATTTTGATATCTCCAATTTTTAATTCGCATGTTGGGCTGTGAAAATTGTAAAGTTGCGCCAATGTTATCGTAAGAAGTGTACCACAGTTATCGGCAGTGAAGCAAATGGTTAAAATCGATTAAGAAAAATTGTAATAAGACAAATGATATTTTTCGCTTTCAGGATTTGAAGGAACGCACTTCAATTAGTAACCTCATTTTTTCCCCGAATTTCAATCAAAGAATCAAAGGGGTTGTTCGGGTCAGCTGTTCTCTTGAAAACCACCACTTATTCAAAGTTCAGACCATTTATCTTGCTTTGGGCACCGATTTTGATTTTTGTGTTTGACGAGTACTTAGCAGAAAAGCATTCATGTCAATATCTACATTGTAATGGCTATTGTCTATTTGCAACTATTTTTGCTTCTTGTTAGTCGATTATAGTCGCTATAGTTTGTTGTTTTTTTAAGTTGAAATTTATAATAAACTAATACGGTCTCCTCGCTCCGATGCTGGCAAAGTAATCAAATTAAATACTTAAATTGTTTACCCACTTAAAACGCACCGTTTAGTATAAATATATTCACCTTAACTACAAGAGGAGTAATAAAAAGGTCCTTTTTTTTTCTTTTCTTCCATTGGTTTTTGTCAGACCGAAAGGGAATTTATTCTTTACGATAAATTTCATTTCAATGACAAACTTAAAATACGTTTAAAAAATGTTAAAAATAATTTATTACTAAATAAGTGAAGAAAAGTTCAATAAAATCTTAAAATTATTTGTTATTTTAAGGTTTAAAATTGTCTTCTTGTCTCTAAATTTATTTCTTTGTTGTTCAGTCTAGGGTAGGGATTGTCCAGACTGAGTGAGAGGGAAATTTATTTAAAATGCAGTTAGTGTGTGTGTTTGTGTGTGTGTGTGTTCACGCGCGCGCGCACGTGCGTGTCTGCGTTTGTGCGTACTGGTGTATATGTATATTCTTTCGACACGTCATACTGGGAGTATATATAAAAGTGCTTATATAAAGGAGTATATATCAAACTCAGACTGATTAACAAAGAAAAAAGGGGGCGTTAAAGAAATAATACGTTAGAAATATAACAAAAAAATAATTTCTACTTGCTTCTCCTCTTCTTTTAAGCATATCTTTTCAAGTCTTTTCCTTTTCCCTCGTAACTACATTCTTTTTCTTCTGTCTTTTCCATTTATCTAACCAATCTTTCTTAGTGTTTTTTTTTTCTTTTAGGTCCATTTTTACTAATCTTTTAATTTATTTATGATTCTCTTTTTCTATTTCTCGTACTCGTTCTGGTTTTTTAAAGACCTTTCTTCGCTTTTCCCCAATTTTCTTCATCGTTCATCTTCCCTGTTTTACTTTTTTGACATTTTTTTTATCATTCTCCTTTTTCTGACTCTTTTTTTTTTCTTCTCTTCAGTTCTACGTCCCTTTCTATTATGTCTCCCTTCTCTTCTCATTTTCCTCCCTTCATTTTTCTCTCTATATATTCTTCCTCTCTCACTTTCTCTCTATTTCTCTGTTTCTTCCTTGTCCTTTTTCCTCTTTATTTTTCTCCCTTCTCTTCTTTCCGTCTCTCCCTTTTTCTGATCTTCATCTTTCCACTCTCCTCCTTTCTCTTCAGTTTTGTTCTTCTTGATGTACAGAGCGCGATGGATGAATTGCCCTCTAAGTTACGCAAAAATGAAAATAACACGGACATCTCATTTTAACAGAGATATTTACGAAAATTGCACAAAAATATCTTAAAATACTAAAGAGTCAATTTATTTAATAAAATCGTCATTGGCTTCAACAACGGCCTCCAGATGACTTCTGAGTCTCCTGCAACTCTTCTGGATGGTCTCCTTGTTTAAGTTAGTGAATGCTGCTATCATCTTTGCCTTCAGTTCATCTTTGGTTTTAAAAGGAATTTTGTTGCTCTCTAGCTCAGCTGTCCCCAACTCATAATAATCAATAGGGAGAGGCTGCAGTCTGGGGAATTAGGTGGCCAGATGTAAGGGGTGATGTAGTCGCAGAAATTGTCTGACAGCCGTGACTGGGTTCTTCTCCTTGTGTGGCATGGTACAGAGTCCTGTTACCTTACATCGGTTCCTTCAGCATCCAGCCTCTTCACCCAGGACAGCCCTACCTCCTCAAGGTACTTGTTGTAGGCCTCTGTGTTGAGTCTGAGGCTTCCATCAACAAATTTGGGCTTATCAAAAGCATCAGATTGCCGTACCTTCGTAATCACCATTAGACCCATCCAACTCTTTCCGAATCCTCTGCACTGTCCTCAGATTGACACCCAAACACACTGAAATGTTCGTATTGGAGCTTCCGGAGCGAATGCAAAGCATTATAGCTTGCAAATTTCTAGCGGAGTGAATTGCGTCATGTCACTATTTTGCTCACAGAAGGTGCCCAATTGACTATACTATACTGTGCAATCAACAAAATCAAAAACAAACAACGCGCATGCGCGAAATTAAAAATATAAACTTCCGACAATTTACCCATCGCACCCTGTATTTCTTCATTTTTTGATTTTGTTTGTAATTTTTCCTTCTATTTTTTTCCCTTTACTTTTCTCTTCATTTAGACTTGGTATTTGTTAGTTGGGCTTGTTACTGTAAAATGAGCTAGTGTTTTATCAATTTATCTCCGAGCGATAACTATACTCCTAACATAGATAATTTGATATTCCTGTTTGTTTGTTTGTTTGTTTTTGTTTTGTTTTTGTTTTTTTTGTTGTTGTTGTTTCCAATTCAATTGAAGTATTTTGGGTTTTTTTTTCTAATAAAATGCCCGATAAGCAAACATTTCCTATCAAAATGACATCTGTTCTGCCTCAGGTATTAGACTCCAAACCGCTCTTCTTATAATGATTCGCCCGGAACCTTTTTATGCGTGATAACACATTCCGAAATGCAGTGGCTGTAAAAAGTCCAACAAAATATATTAAAGTTTCATTTTCTTTCCTGAATGTATGGGACGTGGGAGAATTATTGGTTCAATCAACGTGGGGGCCATGACCTATTTAAGGAAAATTTAATTTAATAAAACCGACATTTTTTTTTTCTCGGCAAGTCAATTTTTCATCTGATTTCCTACCAGAAGCATTCACGAAATCCAACCTCGTTTTAAACAAAGAGGACATTTGAATATTTGCCATTTGCTTTTTTAAATCTTCAGATATCAGTAATTAACTTCGTCAAATTCCCTTTGGAGTAAAATCATTTGGTATTTCCATGCAGGTATGAAAGATTCGACGTTATCTTTCAGCCAGGAAGAAACCATAGTGGTCACAATTTACGACGGGAATATTAAACATTTTATTCCAGGCGGCGTCGCGAAGAAAATCACAAAATGAACCCCAAACAGTACGTTGGTAACAAAAAGATATCGTGCTAATGGGTGGGTGGCGTTCTTGCATAATAAACAAGCGGAAATGAATATCTATAGACACTACCATGGTCGGAGTTGCCAAGCGGACAGAGTTGCAAAACGCGACAAGAGTCCGGAGAGGGCGTAAGGAACGGCTCTATTAAAGACGCGATGGCATCAGAATTATTAGGGAAAGGAGACGGTAAAATACGTGACTTGAAACAGTCAACCTGTACTGATCTTCTCTCTCTCTCTCTCTCTCTCTCTCTCTCTCTCTCTCTCTCTCTTTTTTTTTTTTTCGAAGAAGGGATTAACGCGATCCAATAGATTAGATTAATAAACGCTGTTTGTTGTAAAATGTCAAACTGGCAGCTAATCTCAAATATGACCTAAAATCTGCTGTTAACTGGGACAATGTCTTGTTAGTTTTAACGCCTCCAAAACCCCACTGCTCTTAATCAGTCTGAGAGAACCTTTCTGCTTGCCATCAATATGGTTGATGCTAACCTCCGGGAGAGTGACTCATCGCGCCTTCTCGGGCTAACGTGTTCCGCTGATATGATGTGGAAAAATTATATTGACACAACTGCTATGTCTACTGCTAGGAAAGTCGGTTAGACAATTTTTCACCCCAGAATGTATCTTGCATATTTATGTCTACCATTCGTCCAAACTTTGAATATTGCCGCCACATATGGTCACTTCATTATTTTCTCTTCGAGTTACATATGCTATCCATTTTAGTTGTTGCCGCTCTTGAATTACTGCAGGAAAATATCTGCCTCGTCAGTCATGTATCGAAAAATACATGATCGCTTAAGTGGGTATCACGCATGGCACATAACTGACTGATATTCATATATATATATATATATATATATATATATATATATATATATATATATATATATATATATTATAAAATGGATTAAGACTGACCATTATTTAATATTTAAAATAAAAAATTATTTAAAATGTCACTAAGTTAACTTATCATATGAACTTGAGACTGCTTATATGCAACAGTATTAGCATATACTGGAGGCACGGTGGAGTGATGGATGGCTGCTCAGATTGAGGAATCGGAAAGCTGAGTTCGAATTCCAGGCGAATCCATTATATTCACTTTCGTGCTAATACCCTTGGGAAAGGTATGAATCCTCTTCTTCTCCCCCCCCCCGGCCAGCTTTGGGTAAATAGCAGGACAAACCTGGTTCTATAGCCTTTGATAGCAACTGTTCTACCGCAGAAAGAAATGGCAACCTACTGCAAGAAAAAAATCTGACTCGTCTGTCATGTATCGAAAGATACATGATTGCTTAAGCGTGTATCACGCATGGCACATAACTGACTGATTCATATGGCTTTAGTTCTCGCATATCATAGATGAGAATTTGATATTGGTCTTTTTAAACAATAACACAAAGAAAAATAAAGTTGAGACACATCGCCAAATCAGTTACGTATGAAGAAAATATGTAGAAATCAATGGATGGATAGGTAACTCTTCAAAAGCGTAGAGTGTATGTTGGTGATAAAATGGAACGGATTAGTGTATACATTTGCTCGCTACTTTCTAGTAACTGAAAAATATATGTCGGCGTATAAATTATTTAAGGATTTTTTTTCTTAGAAACAAAGAAAAGAATACTGTAATATCGCTCCTCCTATACGACAGTTAATGCTGGACAATCTCATCACAGATGAAGAGGAAACTTGAAGCAACAAAAATGTGGTTCTACAGAAGGATGCTGAGAATACCATAGACAAAGGAAAAAGCACTGAACTAATATCGGTCCTCCTTTTCGGCAGTGAATGCTGGACAATCTTGTCACAGATTAAGAGAAAACTGGAGTAACAGAAATGTGGTTCTACAGAAGGATACTGAGAATACCATGGACTGAACACGTGAGTATCGTAGAAGTTTGATGTAACATGAAAACAAAAATGGCACGTGTATTTTGAATCAGGAAAAGTCAATTGGAAATTCTAGGACACATAATGAGGATTATGGGTTTCCGATAAATTTGACACTAACTGGATATGTTGAAGGCAAGAGGGGCTGAGGGAAACAGAAAGTAATCCACCTAAAATGCTCTTGCAATTCGTGGTAGAACAGAGGAAAAATAGAAAAAAAAAATTTGCTAGAAATAATTTAAAGATAGGAAATTGTGGAGAGCTATGATCACCAACGTCTTTAAGGGACACGGCTCATAGAAGAAGAAAAAAAAGAAGAAGAATTGCAAACAGTCGGACCAAAATTTTATTTACTGAATGTAACAGCAAAATTGACCAAATCGCGTAACAGCAAAATTGACCAAATCGCGTAACAGCAAAATTGTTCAAATGGTGTGACATCAAAATTGTCCAAATCGTGTAACAGCATAGGATAATTGTCCATCCCACAAAATATTTAATATCTAAAAACCTCTAAATTAATTGAATTCCTTTTTTTCCAAGTTTTCAGATAAGACGTTTAGCCATCTTGACACTATTTGGCGTAAGAATCACTGAAAAACCCTTTGAGTTATTCTGCTAGAAATTAGAATAGGTTAAAATCGTTTTCTGTCAGACCCGCTCTCTTCTCAGCTAAGCAATGGTTAGAGGAAAGTGATTGTTCAGGCCTTCATTAATGGTATCAACATTCATAATCTGTCTTCCATCTTCAAATCCGTTCAAGAATCATCCCAAAAACGATGAATAAATTTTAAAAAAAGGGAACGGTAGAGAGGAAAACTGAATCAATATCTTAAAACAGAAAGAGGAGTCATGATTTCAACTTAGAGCTATAGCGATCAATTAGGAAAGATCCAACTCCTTTCATCAGACATTTCGCACGTGAGAGAGAAGTTTCAGCTATGACAGTCTAAAGAGCAGTGAAAAAAGACTTGAGAATTAAATCGTACGTGAAACTTGTGAGGCGCCCTGTTACTGCTGGACAGAAAGTTAGAAGGTTGATCTTTATATATATATATATATATATATATATATATATATATATATATATATATATATATATATATATATATATATATATAGGTAACTATACTCGTCTCGAAAAACCTTCGAATTTTTGATTTGCCAATAATCAAATCAATCTCGAAGGAAAAAAAGGTTTTAAAAAAAGAAAGAGCCAAGAACATGAAAGTCTGTCGAAAAAATCACACAGATACAGGTTCAAAGGCCAAAGAAAAAAACCCGACACGAGTAAACAACTAACTAAAAAGAGCTCAATACAACCGTAGAGTAGACCTTGTCAAACCTAGTGAACCAGACAAACCTACCCAGCTTTCCCTGACGATCCGCTTAAGTGAAACCTGGGTAGGTTTGTCTTGTTCACTAGGTTTGACTATATATATATATATGTGTGTGTTTGTGTGTGTGTGTGAACTTTATTTCAATCCTTCATGAGCTTCCGATTCTTAGCTATGATTAATTAACGATAGCCATGCATTTTCGTTTATGATCGTTTCCATCACCATTTAATTGTTAAGCTTGGAGAGTAATTATACATTCTTATTGCTCAAAGTAGAGTTCAATACTTTTATAAAAGCCTCGGGGAATTCCAGTAAGATATCTTTAATCATTTGTAAGTTACAACGGTTCAAATCTTAATCTAACGATTGGGCAATTTTGCTGTTGCGGGATTTGGACAATTTTGCTGTTACAACCACTACAAAGATATTAGGAGAATTAGCAAAAAAAAAAGGCAGAACATGTTTAAAGCTACAAAGGACAGGCAAATTGTAGAGAACCATGACCGGCCACCCTCCGAAGGGACGCATCAGAAAGAAGAAGAAGGAGGAGGAGGAGGAGTCAAGGAAAAGTATAAACCCATCTTTTCTTCCCTCACCTATGGGTTTAATAGCAAGACAGACTATACTCTCTAACCATAGTTGGTTGGCAACCTGTATAGAAGAAGGTCAACTCTTAATTCAGAACTGTATTTGAACCTATGCGGTGGACTTACTTGAATAGTAAATAGAGTCTGTTTAATGTAGTTTAAGTATAAACCTATAAACCAGTATTAAGAGACATACACATATGTACACACATATGTACACACATATGTACACACATATACAGGGCGAGGCAGGTGTTTCCGAATATATCTTTAGACAGACATAAATGAGGGTAGAATTAACGTAATATTACTCCGTATACGACAAACCGTTTGCATTTCAGACGGGTATCCAAAGTATTAACATAGAACCTTGCAATATGACACAAGTAATGAAGAAGTGTACTATATTTTAGTAGCATTTGAAATATTATGAAAGCCTTCGGTTATAATCAGTTTAGTACAAAGATATTTCTGAATTGAAAAACTGTGGAAAAGGCAACGAGAAATGACTCCATTATTTTTCCCCAGGAAATCATGACAAAACACAGAAACAAAATGTGTTAAGAGTTAATATCTCCTCTGTCAGGAAGAAAGATGGCACTAAAAGAAATTAAGAATTAATATTTCTAAATTTATCACGAAATATATCTACAAAGGAGCGCTATAACGAACCAGTATGAAGCAACGTTCAACAGTGTTGCTATCTACGTATATTTATGCATTAATACGAGCATAGATTTAAATATGGCAGTTACGTGCCTGCGAAAATATGTTGAGATAAACAAATTACAGTTAATATCAAAGGCGGTAATGAATATATCTTTAATAATTTAACATATAAATAAGAAGTAGTACGTTATATCAATCAGTCTTCCGATTTGGCAATGAATGCTGAACAATCTCATTATAGATCAAGAGGAAACTTGAAGCAATAGAAATGTGGTTCTACAGAAGGATTCTGATAATGCCATGGACCGAACATATGAGCAACGACGGAGCTTTAGAGAAAATGGAAACAAAAAGGAAACATACTTAACATCGGGAAAAGAGAATACCAGGGATCAATAATGAAGAAGATACTTGAAGCAATAGAAATATGGTTCTACAGAAAGATGCTGAATATGTGAGAAACGATGAAGTTTTAGAAAGAAAATTGAAACAAAAAGGGCACTTATGCTTAACATCAGAAAGAGACAGTTGAAATTGTTAGGGCATATAATGAGGAAAGAAAGCTTGGAAAATCTGACACTCACAGGGCAGATTGAAGGTAAGAGTGACAGAAGAAAGCAACGCATAACCTACCAAGTGAGCTTGAGGAAATGGATGGCAGAACAGAGTTTGGGAAAGATGACAAAATCCTATTACGAGTTACAGAGGATAGGAAGTTCTGGAGAGCCATGATCGCTAATATCATGAAAGAACATGGCACTGAGAAGAAGAAGGATGTTTCGCGAGAAAAACATCGGACATAGAGTTGCCCTGGTTGTAACAAACCATTGACAATCAATCGTTGTTAACTCTTTCCCAAGTCACACGACTTTCACAGTTACACTGTCGGAAACAAAGAAAAGAATACTGAACTGTTACGTAATATCAGTGCTCTTATATAGAATTTAATGTTGGACAATCTCCTCACAGATGAAGAATGACTTGAAGCAGCAGGAATGTGGTACTACAGAAGGATGTTGAGAATATCATTGACACAAAAATTACACTTATGCGTAACATCAGAAAGAGACAGTTGAAATTTCTAAAGAACATAACGAGAAAAGAGGGCTTAGAAAATTTGACACTGACAGGACGTAATAAAGTCGATAAAAACAAAGGAAAGCAGCGAGTAACCTACGTAACGGATTTGTGTAAATGACTGGTTGAAAAGAAAAAATTTACTAAGAGCTACAAAGGAAAGGAAATTGTGGAGAACCATGATCATCAACCTCCTGAAGAAACTCGGCGCATAGAAATGCCACCACTAACCCCTGCAACACAGCGATAACAAGTTCCGTGAAAGTGACCAGTTCACAGAGTCTGTGATGTTTCCAGGCGTCGTAAGTAACGATGTCCATGTCATTTCGACCAATCGGTTCGCACGGGGGTCTCTGAACCATCACCGCCATCAGTTGTCAAAGGCACGTGTGTTTTTGCATACTTATGTTTCACAATCACGGTAACCACAATATTTGCAAGTTCCATGAAAGTGACTAGGAAAATTGGAGGAACAATATGTGATCAACGACAAAGTTTTAGGGAAAATTAAAAGAAAACGGAAACTTATATATAACATCAGGTAAAGACAGTTAAAATTTCCAATGCGCATAATGAAGAAAGATGGTTTGGAAAATCTGATGCCCACAGGACAGGTTGAAGGCAAGAGAGATCGTGGAAAACAACCCATAACCTATCTAGAGAGCTTGAGTAAATGGATGGTGGAGAAAGGTTTAGGAGAAATAAAAAAGAAAGACAAAATCCATTGAATGCTTCAAAGGAAACGAAATTGTGGAGAGCCACGATCGCCTGCAAACTGAAGAGACACGGAACGTATAAGAAGACAACTTACCATTCTAAGTCTAATAGATTCGCAGAAAGAGCCAGGTCCCAGCTGTATTTTGATTCCAACAATTCCTGAATAGTGTCGACCATTTTTGGTGTTTGTAGTTTTTTTTTCTCGCTGATAGTTGATGTAAAAAGCAAACAGTGAAAAAAGAAACAAATAGAGCGAGAAAGAGAAAGAGTGAAAAGAAGAAAGGAAAGAAAGGAAAAGATAAGACAAAGAGAGTGAAAAGAAGGAAGGAAAAGAAGACAAAGAGAGAGAAAAGAAGAAATTAAAAGAATTAAAGAAAGAAAAAGAAAAGACAAAGAGAGCGAAAAGAAGAAAAGGAAAGAAAGAAAAAAGAAGAGAAAAAGGGAAAAATGAAAGAGAAAAATAAAAATATAAGTAAAGAAAAAGATTTGGGGATGACATTCGAAGGAATAATGATAATGAACGAATAAAGATATTAA
>OZ010585.1:120593099-120595599 GCA_963932145.1 Acanthosepion lycidas
AATATCAGAATAAAAGTGCAATAGATGTAGAATATAAGAATGATGGAATTAGAGAATCTTAGAATCCGAATTCTATGTCGGGAGACTCCCATAAAATTTAACAAGAGAGCATCACGTTCGACTTTCAAGAATCAGGTCCATTTTATCCTTATCGTGCTAAAATTAATTTGCTTTTCATTTAGCAATTCTCAGTAATTTGCCAATTAGTTTAAGAAGATATCCGAAGAAATCCTATAGAAAAAATTCCATTTACCGTATTCTCACTGGGAACAAAAAATGGTCCCAACAATTAGGAAACACCCCAAATTAAGCCAGAGTTGCATCCAACTGTTAGGTTGTCACACTTATTCGTTTGGTTTGGTTTTTGTTTTTTGTTTTTTTGTTTTTGTTTTTTTCTGATAATTTTTTCTCTGGTGATTTTGACGATAAAAATTTGTTTTATTAAGTTTCAGGCATATTTTATCATGCATGGTTATTTTAGCGAAACTTTGGAGGTGCCTATGAGTTTTAAACCTGTCTTTTCGAGGTGATATTATTATAATTTAATTCCTTATTAGATAAAAACCTCGTCAATCATTATTAATTGTTGGTCCTTACTTCTTTTCTATTAATTTTAGTTGCTTCCGATCGCAATTAATTGACCGTCAGTCGACGACCAAAACATCAGAAAGAACATATATCATAAGTGAAGCTTATGTTGTCTGTGAGTGAAAATGATGCGATTTAAGAATATCAGAAGAAAAGTGTAATCGATATAGAATATGAGAAAATTGAATTTCAGAGCGTGAGAATAAAAGCTCAATAAATATAGAATTTGAGAATAAAAAGGTAATAAATATATAAGAATATGGAATTTGAGAATATGCAAATAAAAGTGTAATAAATATAGAATATGAGAATGGTGGAATAAGTGCAATAAATATAGAATATGAAAAAAGGGGAATTTGAGAGAATGAGAATAAAAGCTCAGTAAATATAGAATTTGAGAATAAAAAGGCAATAAATATATAATATAAGAATATGAAATTTGAGAATATGCAGATAAAAGTGTAATAAGAATAGAATATGAGATTAATGGTATTTGAGAATATCAGAATGATGGTTCAATAAATATTGAAGACGAGAAAATGGATTTTGGGAGTGTGAGAATTCCCTCAAAATAAATTCCATATATATATATATATATATATATATATATATATATATATATATATATATATATATATATGTATGTATAATATAACCAATCAAATTATTGATAATTATATTAACTTATTGTAAAGTCACCTTCCCAAAAAGAAAGAGAGTGCATACAGTTGTTGCTTATGGAGGAAATATCTCTCTCCGTATTTATAGATCTTTCTCATGATTGGCTCAACCAGGAAAATTAAGTCCCGCCCACAAAGTCAAAATGTGCTCTCTTCTCGCTTGCTGGCTTTCTTTATTAATCTAGAAACGTGTCTTCATTGCATTTTCACGCTTTCTGTATCTGCCACCACATGCAATAACTAAGCCAATTTTACTAAAAAGACCAATTGTTATGAGAAAGATAAGCGATTGATAGATACGAAGACAGATAACGTCTCCGGTGTCGTTTCAATTAGCCTCTTAGAATCCGATAAGCGAATTTCATATCGAAAAATCACATCAAAGATAAGAAGAATGCATCACATTCGACTTTAAGGAATCGGGCGTATTCTATCCTTTTTCGAGTCAAGATTAACTTGGTTCTTTGTTCTTTGGATTTGGTCTCACTTTCCTCTTCTGAAACTCAGTAATTCGTCAATTAGTCCAAGAAAATATCCGAAAGCAACCTCTCTTTCACTAACACATTCTCCCCGGGAACGAAAACTGTTGTCTTTACGTGAATATGAAACAGAGAAAGGAATAGGTGAGTCCCGACAAGTAGGCAACACCCCGAAAAAAGCCAGAGTTGCATCCCTGCATTCTAATACCTTTCTATTAGGATGATACATATATTCGTTTTTTCCCCTGATGTCCTGATGATGATCTCATAGAATAAACTTTTATATCATTTTTGTGTCTTTGTAAATATAGTCATTCTGTGATTGTGTTATCTAACGTTATTGAAATTTTATTTTCAGATCAAACACCCCTTTAAGATAGAATACCAAGTAGACAAGAATGAACATGCTCGACATCATCTTCCCTTTGCTTTTAATGAAGGTCACAAAGCTGCCAAAGCTGCTCGAGGCATTCGAGATGTGTACGGTTATGACTTCATTAGCGACAGAATGGCACAGAAATGCGTTTCCCGTTTCTAGACGCGGAACTTCCAACTCACGCGTCTGGCCGACCTGTTCAGTTTGAATAGTATCAATTACACGCGCTGATTAAAGAAAAACCCTGTCAGACCACTAGTGAATTGGCTAAGAAGATGGCAAGATCTCGTGTTACTAAGGCTCGTTAACTTCACTCAATGGTAAGGTCCAGGAACATGGATACCAAACGCCCTAACCAAGAGAAACAAACGCCAGCA
>OZ010585.1:120600599-120618099 GCA_963932145.1 Acanthosepion lycidas
CACTGTAAGAAACAAGTCTTTGTAATGGAAAGTTTTATCGCTGGTGCATATCTGGATACAGAAGGACAAAAGGACAGACCCTAATGTAACTCGGAAGACGCGTATTTTCATGTTTCGGTTGAGTTTTGACTTCCATAATTTAAGTAGCTTATTGCAGATTGACCAAGCAAGAGCACTTCTCGCTTCAAAGTCGTGGAACGTGTTGGACATCCCAGAGCCAAGATATTTAATATTTTGAACGCTTTTAATTGCCGTGCCTAAGACACACGCATGGTCTTGTCTTTCCTGTTTGGATGGAGTACCTCTGTTTTCTTGGCACCGTGCAAGCTAACACTACCTGTTTCAGTTTTGGTTTAGGTGACGAAACTTTCTGCAAGAGGCTAGATGGATGCTACACTAGAATGCTACGAACAGCACTTAATATAAACTTGAGTAGCAAGCTAACAAACAAATAGCTCAACGGAAAGCTAATCCCAGTCTAGACGACGGTAGCATTCAGAAGGATGAAGCTTGTGAAACATTGCTTACACCATCCTGAAATTCCATAAAACTCGTTTTGTGGCATTCATCTACAGGACGAAAGAACAGGGTCCAGAAAGCCTCGATGTTATCAGATATATATATATGCAAAATACAGGCATCGAAAATCTGGATGGACTTAAAACAACTAAGATGGATCAGAACAATTATAAACAGAGACTGACCAAATGGACTGTAACGGTAGCCGATGTGGAGATATTTACGAAGCAAAGTGTCAAATACGACTCCGTGAAAGAGTACAACAGTCATCAGAAAATGATATACGCCTTCTATTAAAAGTATCAATTTCATACCACCTCTACAGACAGCCTTTTCTACCTGCTATCAGAATGGTTGATGTTAAACTCAAGAACAACAATCTACGCTTTCTTTGCCTAACCTTTTCGACTGACATGAAGTGGATTGGTTGTATTGAATCAATTGTTTCATCTACTGCAAAGAAATTTGTTTAACTGCATCGTGTCATAAACTTTTTCTAATGTTTTTGCTGGCACATTTATAAATTTACCATTCGTCCGTGAATTGAATACTGTTGCCATATCTGATCTGATGCTTCTGCTGTACATCTCGAAATTCTTGACAAAATCCAAAGAATGGTCTGTAATGTAATCAATCCTGCCCAGGCATCTCGGCTTCAGCCATTTTCTCGCCGACGTGATGCGGTTTGGTTCTGCTTTTTTTTTTTTACAAATATTAGGTTGGTGCAAAAATAATGTCGTTTTCTCACATAGTAACATATGTGAGAAAACGACATTATTTTTGCACCAACCTAATATTATCGTGCCAACTGTTCTGACGATTTTTTTTACCTGGCTACATGAATTTAAGCGTGATACTAGATTGGCTTCTAGGTCTCACCGTTTTACTGTTGAACCAGCTAGACGCAACAGCCACTTCCGATATAACAATTTTTTCTCGCACTTCCCACTCGTGGAAGTCCAGTTTGATTACTTGCTTCCCTGATAACTACAATCTTCAAAACTGTAAAAGCAAAGTCAATCGCTATATTCTGTCTCCTTAAACCATTTTCATTTTTTTATCCTTCCCAAATCCTCCTTATTATCAATCTTCTTATTCTCATTCACTTTCACACCCTGCAATCCCCTGCGTTCTAATGACATTATTGCTTTGCTTGGAGAGAAATGATTAAAAAAATGTATACCATCTTCATTTTAGGTCCACTTTAAGTTGGTATTAATATGATTTTCTAAGAATATGATGGATATAAGAATACAAAGTGAAGGATCCTTTTTATGATGCTATTAATCAATAGACCGATCATCTCACTTCAAAATTACTAATATATTTAATGTAAATAAATATATTTAAAAAGTAAAGTGCCATCAATTTGACGTAGATAAAACTCGTAATAACACTTGATTCTTATTTTGCCGTTAGATCACCCAATATAATACCCAAGGGCAAACTCAAGGTAAAGCGTTACTGCGCGAGATTGTAAGGGAGAAAAAAGAGAAACGTAAGACATAGATATCGTTTAACCTTTGACTTAACAAGACCGAAATTGCAGTTGTCATGGAAGCATTCCCTCGGGAGTTTGTTCCCAGTTCTGGGGAAGAAGCTAGTCTGAGTGGAACTTGCTTTCATCAAAAGAACACAAATGAGACTGGTTTGCCTCCGTGAAAATGGCATGGTGGGCCCTAACTGTGAAGGCCTGAACTGGTTGAATTGAGGACTGTCACATCCGAATATCTGTTATAGTAATGAGCATATACTAACGAAAAGATGGCAACGATGTGTCAAGGATAATTAATTACCGACAAGGCTGCATAAGGACTTTTAAACTCTGTCGATGCTGGTCAGTTTGGATTGAGTAGCACCAGCCAAGATATCGTAGAAATACTTCATTCTTGAACTGATATGACTAAAGTTTGGAATCGATTTTCTGTTGTTATTAAATTATAAATTGATCCCCCAGAATTACTTCATCTTTATGGCTGATTGCTCGCTTTCGGGTATACACGTCTACTATGGAGGCTAGCTAATTCCTCTTGTAGACGCCTTATCTGGCACATGAAACAACCACAGAGCTAATCTGTAGTTAATACTGCAACTACTGAGCGGACCCTAGTTACAGTTACTGGGAGAGAGCGCGTTATCTAGCCTCGATCACGATGACTTTTGAATTCGTGCTATCACAATTATTGACGGCTTAAGTTTTATCCGATTCCTGGCAAAAGTCTTGGGTCAATTCGTGGTAGGGTTTCAGGTACTTACGAATGAAGGATATCTACCTCATACTGATATTATTTAGAACAGGAGGAGATTCGAACCCGGGTCTTCATGGTCGAAAAGCAAACGTTTTAACCATTCTGCCCAAACAGATTACTACATATTACCGTGATAATTGTAAAAAAAAAATATCTTGAAAGATTCATATGTTAACATCTAATAGCTGTAAGAACTTAACAAAATACCAATTTAATAAAAAAAAAACAAACATCATTTTTACGGCTCGTAAATGAAATTAGAAAAAGAAAAAAATGTTGCAATTCCCATTAATAAAATGTATTTTTAGTTTACTGAATTAATCTTCTAAATCAGTTATGTGAGAGAGAAAAAAAGAACTTTTTGCCAAAATTATTCTCAGAAAGAGAAAAAAAAGAAAATTAAATTTTGAAAATAATTACGAATGCACCCAGCACCTGCGAAAATCTTCCATGAGTCGAATTAGATAAAACTTAAATGAGTTTTCAAAGAACATGTCGCCATATCGGTTGGAGATAATGAACAAGCCGACTGCATCTCCGTGCAGGGGTGTATACTGCCCAAGATGGGGCAGCAGTATATTGTACTAATATTTAAATTTCTGACTCTCTTGCAAGCCAGACATATGCCTACCTTTTTAACACCATGCACAAAAGACCTATAGTAACCTTTCTGGACTTTCATGCAAAACAAATCTATGTCTACCTTTCTGACTCTCATACAAACCAAAGGTATATGTAAATTTTTGATTCACCTGCAAACTAAACATGTGTCTACCGTTTGACTCTCGTACAAACCAAAGGTATACATACATTTTTGATTCACCTGCAAAACAAACCTGTCTACCTTTTTGACTCTCGTACAAACCAAAGCTATATACAAATTTTTTATTCGCCTACAAACCAGACTTATGCCTACCTTTTTGACACTCGTACAAATCAAGCCCATATATAAATTGTTGATTCACCTGCAAAAAAAACCTATGACTACCTTTTTGACTCTCGTACAGACCAAAGCTATATACAAATTTTTGATTCGCCTGCAAACCAGACTTATGCCTACCTTTTTGACACTCGTACAAATCAAGCCCATATATAAATTGTTGATTCACCTGCAAAAAAAACCTATGACTACCTTTTTGACTCTCGTACAAACCAAAGCTATATACAAATTTTTGATATACCTACAAACCAAAACTATGTCTACTTTTTTGACTGTCGTACAAACTAAAACTATATATAAATTTTTGATTCACCTGCAAACCAAATTATGTCTACCTTCTCGAATCTCGTACAAACAAACTTATATATAACGTTTTGATTCTCCTGCAAACCCTAGGTATGTCTGCCATTTTGATTCCTGCAAATCAAAACTCTGTGTGACTTTTTGATTCTCCTGTAGTAAACCAACCCTATGTCCACCATTTTTATTCTCATGCAGACCAAATTTTATATTGTTCATCAACATTACAGAATTTGATGTTAAATACTCGCGAAAAAAGCTGCTATTCCATGCAAAAAACAAAACCGATGACCACATTTCAACATTTAATGACCCGCCAACAAGTTTTATTCGTGTTTGTCGTTATTTCTGCAATTACTCCACATGTTTCCCCGAACTGAATAATCAAATAAACAAAGGCAAATTCATTTATGTCTCAATCAAATTCAAATTATCGCAAGATCAAGTCGATCGTCGGTTACATTCACTGTCTCCCAGGGTGACTGCTGCTTTTTATATCTGATGCCGCTAATAGCGATGAAGACGTTTACCATAAGTAATTATCCATGTATAAATAAATTAATACCTATTGTTAACTATTTAGATGCGTTTTCTTGTGAATATATATCTATTTCTTTTTGCAATTTCACCTATGCTATATATGTTAACATAGGAATGTTCGCGTGTACTCAAACACACACACACACACACTATATATATATATATATATATATATATATATATATATATATATATAAACCAATAAAATTGTCAAACTGACCAGGGAAATTCAGAGCAGCATAGATCCACCCAGCTCTTATCTCAAATAACAACTTAAAAGAGACTGTTTGACTAACACAAGGAATGTTAAAAGATTCATGTGAAAAAAAAATAAAAATAAAAAACAAATGAAAACTACAGACAAATGTTCATTTTCTCCATCAAGACATTCATTTCTGTAGTTTACTGCTACCAGCAAGCAGAAATATTTATTCTCCTGATGATGGCCATTTTGGTCGAAACTAGTCGAGGTATCTAAATGAAATAATAATAAAAAAAAACGAAAGAATATTTATCTACAACCCAGTGTGTCTGAAGATTTTAAATTTTTTTAATATTTTTATTGTTCAAAAAAAAATATATATATGTATATATACACACACACACACAAATATATATATATATATATATATATATATATATATATATATATACGTATGTATTCGGAACACCATAAATTATAAGAAAGTTTCTTTCCCATGACGAATGCAAGTGAAACATGATTAACCAATGAAAAACAAACAATACAAAACTGAAAATACCAAAATTTCTTTCTTCTTTTACTCCATGTCTAATTCTCTAATGATAAAAGTAAAATATATTAGATTGATAAACTTTTTCTGTTTGTTCCTTATTATATAATTCTATCAGATTCTGATCCATATTTGATCGATATTTGATCCCAACTCATATATATATATATATATATATATATATATATATATGATGTAATGAATATGCGTACCCCTCACAGTAATATGATTGACTGGTGTCAGCCATAAATACAGACTGATGTGGATGTACATGAGGAAGCCTATTGCCTACGCCTATTGCCTACGCCTATTGCCTACGCCTATTGCCTACGCCTATTTTCTTCCACTACGACGAGGACCAGTCCATTACGGTTACCTGCCAGATTGTCCTACCCGGTTACAGTAGTCAACAACCACTTTGCTACTTCGAACAAATATATCCCTTTCCGGGGCATATCAATATATATATATATATATATATATATATATATATATATATATATATATATATATTACTGCAAACGTTATTATAGTGAAAACATTTTATTTAAAATAGACACTCCATTTTCCAGTGATGAAGCACTATGTATTATATGGACACGTTGTCGTGTCGCAAGAACTTTTCTCTTTTTGAGGCGCTGTAGTGCTGCTCTGTCCCTGGCAACATGTCTCCACACCATGTCAAACAAAAAAGAGAAGCAAGTCATGGCTGTCAGACAATTTCTGCGACCACATCACCACTTACATCTGACCACCCAACTCGCCAGGTTGCAGCCGCCTTGTTTATTATGTGTGGGGCGTAGTTAAGCGAGAGACCAACAAACCTCCTTGTAACACCAAAGATGAACTTAAGGCAAGGATAATGGCAGCATTCACCAACTTAAGCAAGGAGAGAATCCAGGTGAGATGCAGGAGATTCCGAAGTCGTCCGGAGGTGGTGGTTGAAGTTAATGGCAATTGTTTTGAATAAATTTACTTTCAAGCATTACATGATATTTTTTTTTTATAATTTTGGTAAATATATAGGACATAGGAATATGCATCAAATGATCTTCAGATCATGGTTTTAAAATACGCTTGAAACGTGAAACTGACAATTACTATGCATTGTTGATTCTAATGCTCACACTGTCTATATTTTAACAATTTACAAATAAGTTGTCGGACATCCGAATTAAATCGGCACACAAAAATTGCAAATAGGAGGAATTCGCTTTGAGAAACATTAAAACTATTGTACCACTCCTGTTAAAAAAAAATAAAAATATCAAATTGATTTTCTACTATAAAGAAATTAAAAAAATACATCTAAGTTTATTTTAAGAAATATTACACTGAGATGATCAAAACTACATCAGCCTAACATTATTTTGAATTTAGATTTCTCGGAGAAAATATCTGGCAAAACGACTGACTCTAGATCCCTTTGACCAGAGATTAATACGGACACATTTAAACCAGCGTGGGAATTGGGCCGTCATCAATATATAATCGTGTATCTACGCATCACTCTCTCTTTAATACATGCTTCGTTGAATATATATTAACTAGGTGCATAAAACTGCAAACAGGATGAATTCGCTTTATGGAACATTATACAAAAATGCATTATAAAAATACATTTAAAAAATGCATTTTGAAAAATAGACCACTACTAGCAGCATGGCCCGCCGTTGCCCGTGCTTCATTCAAAAGTCGTACGGCTCATACAGCAATCGCTATCACTTGACTTAAAATATTTTTGCCCTTCCTTGCTTTTAAAGGAATGCCCTTTGCCGTGCTGATGTTGCTACATACCTTACTTCTTGCCTATATCACACTGCAAATTTTTTCGAAGGTCTATACTAAACATTAAATCTGTTCCGAAAATAGAACTAAACAAAATGAACACAAAACGATCAGCTTTACAAAAGGACTTGTAACTGGAAAAACCGAATGAAAAAAGAATGTTAACAACAAATACTTTTTCACAACCAACCCAGTTCTGCGGAATCAGAATCAACGTTGAGTTTTAGAAAGCGAATGAGCCAATTGGAGTAAAGTGCCATGCAGATTTAAATTTTTCCTACTTGTGACGAATGCAGCTATCGATTTTTTTGCATGCAACCATGCTAGTTAACATTCGTGTCAGTCAGCTGTTGGCTCTGACGCTGGCCAATATAACTTTCTGCCTATTCGTGGCAGCCAGGTATAGCCTCTCACTCTGGCCAGTAGAAAATGGCCGCAAACTACATGAAAACTGCCGTAGAAGCATGAAAAAATCGATTATTTCCACTATCGATGGGAGTTGGGAAATGCAAAGTCAGTCTTGGCCTTTTCACTAGCTTGGGGCATGTTCATGTAAATTTTGGTGCAAATCCGTCAAAAATTGCGGCCGTGCATTCGTTACACACACACACATCCTGCCTTTTATAGATAGAGATTGCTGAACAAAGTAAAATATCAATTTAATTATCTGTTATATAAAAAAAAATAGTAAAAGCACATCTAATCTTATTATCCGAAATAACATCTAACCAGTAAAATCAAAACTATACCAGAACTACATTCCTTATAAATTTAGATAGACCATCGGAAACTGCTTTCCCGATGAAAACAAATCCATAAATAATTATATTGGACTTACCACCACGCGTCAGTCAAAACAACTGGCTCTACAACTCTCCGACCAGAGCTCAATATGGATACATTTAAAGATGCCTGGTATCAAACTAACATTTATATACAAAATGCTTGTCGAGAACACAGACGTGATACATTCCTCCCAAAAAGTTTAAAGTCAAGTGAACTCTTTTAATAAAAACAAAACAAAACAAGAAACCAATACTTACTAACGTTAATTATGAACATAGCTACAATGAACGGTCCGTATTTGGAAATTGAAAATATATCTGCTTTCAGTAACTTTTATGCTAACTACAACAGCATTTACTCGCCATTTATTGTAGTAATACAACAAAAATAATCTTTGAAAATGGCTAACAGTTTAACCGAAAATGTCTAGAAACTAACAAAATTTTGGACAATTTTACATACATAAGTTAAAAAACAAAGAAAATCATAATAAAAAAAGGAAACAAATTACCTTGTCAGTTTTGTTCAACGAAACATGTATTAAAAAGGGATTGTTGCCCAAATACACAACTGCATATCTTATTAAAAACAACAGATATTTTACCAAATTACAAATAATTCTTCCCAGACAAGGGTGAAATTCCGTCAGGAATAGTCCGAAGTTCATTTCGGAAAAAAAGGACAAGAAATATGGTCCATAATTTTGACTTTCTTATGTCATCATCAGGGTAGGTAGAGACAATTGGTAAGTTTCGTTGTACTACTTAATCATGCATAACTACCTATATATATGTGTGTGTGTGTGTGTGTGCGAGAGAGAGAGAGAGAATCGTCTGTTGACAGTGTCCTGTACGGATGGCGTCAGAGTTGCGTGGCTTTGTTGTCTAATCGGGGGCATCATAGGCCCTGGATAAATTGGCCCAGAAAATATATGTGGAGCAGGGGCAACACGACTTTGCCCAAGGCTGATGCATACAGAAGAAATAATTGCCAGATATCTTCATGTTATTCAACGATTCAGTGCCGAGCCCTCCCCAGATCGCAGGGAGCAAGATAAGAGATTATGATGTGGTCCTCAGCAAAGCTTCAAATACATTCAACTAGCAAAATATTCCCAAATACTTGACATTGTAAATAAAATATATTATCTTGTCATAACTCAACCTCGGGGAATCCAACTCAAGATCAGAAGCTGCCTAAACATACATATCCATTTCTTAAATGCAATCAGTTTTACATACATACATATATATATATATATATATATATATATATAGGCTTGCTCATCATTAGACATCCGGTTGCTTCATGCCGGGACTGAAACCCTACCGACGTGTCATCAGTCGGATATCCTACCCCTCAGCTATCGGATCACGTCAAAGAAAAAGGGAAATTCTAACGTATTGTTTACGGATGTAAACACTGCTCAGTTCGTTAATGAAAAGCGGTGCGTTAATAGCGTTGATGGCCACTGTTTTGGAATTAACTTTTTCTCAGTAGTGCTCGATGAAACATACAGAGATAGATAGATAGATAGATAGATAGATAGATAGATAATGAGCAGAATTAGATAGATAGATAGATAGATAGATAGATAGATAGATAGATAGATAGATAGATAGATAGATACATACCTAAGAAAAAGGCAATAGAAAATAAACGATACTTAAGTTTCAAAATCAATTTTTAAAAATAAACCCTCCTTTTTGAAATTTTTTATTTTAGTTTTAATTTCAAGCTCATAGATGAAATTTAATATTTCCAATAAACAAAATAGTTTGTATTTCAAAAACTAATTTAAAACTAGTCGATTGTAAAGATACATTTTATTTTTTTATTTTTTTATTTTTTTTTTAAATAACTGGTTAGTGCTCTTTTTTTGTCGTCTTTCATTGCAATGTTATTCACTTTGTTAAAAAAAAAACTTCTATATAGGAAAATATACTCCGTAATTTAATGTTTTAATGAATTTTAGAAATGATTTACTATAGTGGTCTCTCTTACTTTTGGATAATGTCGTATGTAGCCTCCGTACTTGCTATTGGTGTTTGGAAGCATTTTTCCCATCAACTTGAAATTTTCTCTTAAAAAGTTGAATAAATTTAACATATTCAATAATATGGATAAAAAAAAAGTGTCTATATGAGCATTATTTGGACTGTTGTCCTAATCTTTGTCGCCATGTTTATTACGTTTCGGTCTTTGTACGGTCCGGTCGAACTGACCCTTCGAAATGGGGTAGACTAGTACCACGTTTAATGGATGTCAGTTATCAATTACTATTGTTAATTTCCCCCTGAAAGTTCTCCACTGCTTTTGTAGGGTATTGAACTCACACCCCTGAAAGTTCTCCACTGCTTTTGTAGGGTATTGAACTCACACTCTTTGGATCCTGGCACTGGATCTAACCAACGCCTTTATCCACTGTGCCATGTATCCTTAAGGACATCTGTGTATGAATTCCTCGGTATTATAATCCTAATGTCTTCAGCAACCGTTTTTTTAACGGTGCTCATATTGCAATTTTTGCTGTTGGCATTTCATGTTCTTTTTTATATAGGTTTTTGTTTTGAGCAAAACAAATTCACGGATTTGAACAATATAAAACCCAGAATGACGTCAAAATCTTTTAATGATTAGTGGTGTTTAGCTTAATTTGTAACTGACATAAATGCAAATAGATAAAAGCAAATATTGATATGTTAGTAAAGGTCACAAAGCACTGCCTGGGGTTCCCAATTAGGTTTGCCCCTCAGGTCGGGGGTTCGATTGTAGTACCTACCCTTACGCATGCACATATACACTCAAGAATGGGATACCCGAAATTTAAATAATTCGTCTAGATTAATCAATTTACTAAGTTACCGACAGTTTCCCGTGTCTAACTGGCCATTTTAAATATCCCTTCGCGCCAGTCCAGCAATAAAGTAATCAGCAAATAAAAGTCTATTTTCATAGATCGAATCTTGGACATTTAGGAAATACGCTATTAATTTCAGGCGAACAACTAGTTAAAATTTCACTACTCGATCAATAAATTTGGTCAGATTTAGTAGTTTCTGGAAAATAGGCAGGATCTTGACGTTTTCAGCATCCCCTTGCATTTAACGTTTTCGCCCGGTTTACACTTCTTCCCGGGTTTTTTAATAGGATTATAAGTTTTATTTTTTTCTTTTGTTTCATGTTTAGGATTGGGCCTGCGGTTCCTTCTAAAGTCTTCGCATTCTCTTTCACTCCTTGATTCTTAATGTCATTATCTCCCTACTTTGAATTGACGAAAAAGACTTTTCCTAATCTTTGCTTTGGCTAAAATGAAAATTTTTATTTACATTACTCGGACTGTTGTCATCATCTTTATTGCCATATTCGCGACGTTTCTGCAGTTGTGCGCTCCGGCCTTCTTCAGGTGACTGGAATTTCTAATTGAACCCTTTGATTTCAAGGACACATGGCCCAGTGGATAAAAGCGTTAGTTGGATCCAATGACTTGACCCAAAGTGTTGTGGGTTCAATACCTGGCTAGTGCAGTGGTGAACAAAAACATGGAGAGTTGAGTTAAAGGGAGATAACGGAGACACCCAGAAGAGACATGGTTCGTGGAAGTAGAAGAATCTACCCCGGTGAACGTAATAAAGGGTTAAGTCCGAAAATCCAATCACCTGAAGAAGGCCGGAGAGTACAACGACTGAAACGTTGTGAATATGGCAATAAAGATGAGGAAAATAGTCTGAATAATGTAAATAATTAAATACCTCATCTCAAAAATATAGACAGATAGTGAAAATCTTTGCTGTAAAATATAAAGAATTGTTTATATCTTTGTTAAATGCCTTTCCTACAGGAGATAATGAAAGAAAGCGAGAAGAAAGGATTAAACATCAATTGCATCAAGACAGAATGTATGATTGTTAACAAAAGGAGGAGCCCAACTTGCAAATTAAATATTGGAGATATCAAAATCAAACATTTACAAACATTTTAATATCTGAGAAGTGTTTTAACAGAGGACGAAAAATGCGACATTGAAATCTGAAGGTGCATTGCGATGGACTAAAATGCATTCCAAATGCTAAACAAAGTATTAAGAAACAGGAAACTTTTATTAAAAACAATAAAAGGTATACTGATATCTGTCTTCCTATATTGCAGTGGATTCTAGATAATCCCCACAAAGATGAAAAAGAGACATGAAGCAACAGAAATGGGGTTCTACAGAAGGATGCTGAGGATAACATGCACCGAACAGGTGAGCAACGACCAAGTTTTAGAAAAGATAGAAACCAAAAAGAAACTTATACTTAACATCAGAAACAGACAGTTGAAATTTCTAGGGCACATAATGAGAAAAGATGGCTTGGAAAATCAGATACTCACATGACAGGGGACAAGGTGAGATAGGAAAACAACGCATAACTTCTTAGTGAGCTTGAGTATTAGATTGGGGCAAAAATAATAACGTAATAATGTCGTTTTTTGACATTAAAAAACACGTCAAAAACGACATTATTACGTCATTATTTTTGCACCAACCTAATAAATGGATGACAAAACACGGTTTCAGAGAAATTTAAAAAAAAGACAAATTTTATTAAGAGCTAAAAAAGAAAGGAAATTGTGAAGAGCCATGATCACCTATGTTCTGAGGAGACACGACGCATAAAAAAAGAAGAAATGTATATATTAAGGTTTTCGGAAAGTAGTTGCCTTCCAACTAAAAAGATATAAAAAACAAATGTTAGTTAAATGTATCAAACCCTTTTTCACTGCGTAATTCAATTTCATAGTCATTCCCGTGATGGTGCTAATTAACCATATTTATTTTTTTAAAATTAACCCCTTCTCGTAGCATAAATAGAGATTTTTTTCAAAACCGAGGGGTGAATAAAATTTTAAGCGAATATGGATTACATTTTAGAGTTTTTGGAAAGTTATTAGCTTTTGTCAGAATGGATATAAAAAATTCAAGTTAAATTTATTGAAATATTATTACTTTTTTTAAAATATATCCCTCTTCATTGCAGCTTAACGATTTTCGATTACAAGTTGTTTAAAGAAATGTTGTTTTTTCCATCAGAAATCTTTGATTTGGTTGTTTGCTTGTTTAGCGGCATCTCAACACTTAATGGATCATTTAATGTCGAAATTTAATTTTCTTGGGAGAATTGATAATTTCTTTTACAAAAAATGTATTGCTGGTAATTTTTTTTTCTTTTGATTTAAAATGTATTTCTGCTAATATTTTTTGTTTTTTGTTACAAAAATGTATTGCTGATAAGATTTTTTTTTTCTTACAGAAATGTATTACGTGTATTTTTTTTTTTTTTAATATGAGAATGTATTGCTGGTATTTTTACTATATTTTTTAATACTTTCAGAGTGTTTTCACCCCATTTGGGGAGTTAACTATTTGCCCATAACTGGGACCCTAACAGATGCTACCACTCCGTGTCATAGTGGACATAGAAACAATTAAGATGCGGTTCCATGCTCCTCAAAACCTCCCATCAGAGTCCTTGCTGACGACTGTAGTTTATCCTCAAACCCACGACGGGAAACTTTTTAAAGACTGTCTTTAACTTCTTCGTTTCCGATGGCACTACCATATATGAAATGTCCTAGTCAGTGATACAAAGGAAAATCTTCATACGCACTATCTAAATATAATAAATATGAAGGATATGTAAAAAGAAAAACTCCCATCCTAACGATGGCTGGTGTGATTCCATGCTGGTTCAAATGTGTCCATATTAAACTCTGGTCGGAGAGATGTAAAGTCATTCGTCTTGAAAGATGGGTAGTTTTATATCCAACATAATTATTGGTTTATTTTCTATGGGAAATCTAAATTCACAAATTATGATGTAGTTTTGTTCTTGTCAGGGTGTTGTGTTATTTCTCATAATAAGGTTCGATGGTATTTCTTGGTTTGGTTTCACACGGTGTCCCTTTTCATCGTCATTCTGGACAATAACACTTTTTTTTCTTTTTACCAAAGCAGGACACTATCTAAGCAATACATCGTTCACCCGATCTGGTTTCTGGCAATAAACATCTACAATACTGGTTCTTCCCTGATCCACAAGCTCCACGGCATCTTTCCTAATTCACCAGACACAAAATATTATCGCTGTGTATATAATCCTGGTTTTGGTGTTCACCTTGGTTTCTCACTTTTTTGACCACTGCCATTTTCTGTTGCGATGCAAAACCCATTTTTCACCAATTGTAACAATTCAATGCAGAAATAAAAAAAAAATTATATTTTTAAAGCCAGAAAAGACAGGAAGACCTGAAGAGTTATGATCGCTCACACTTAGAATCATTATCAAGAACCAATCAAATTCCCAAAGAATACCAAGATGTAGACAAAGGAATTCTAAATACCACACAGATATCACATTGGTTATTGATAATAACTGCGATATTCGAAAGTACTTTAACAAAAATAACAAAATATGAACTTTGGATAATTTATTCACAACTTTGAGCACAATACTCAGCACATCAGAAAAGTAGAAAAATATAATTATTAAAAAATAGCAAACAGACCTTATCGGGGTTTTTTTTTTTTTTTGGTATTTTTTATCAACATTGCTTGAGTGAATACTTATTTCCTACATACGAGATTTAATCAAAAAGTACCGGGACTGGTGCTATAGAAAAAAAACTACAATACATAGTAATCCGGCATTTAAGAATTATTTTATATTTACAACATTCTAAAAAGTGATAAAATTGTATTAAAACTAATACAATGCAATATTTATTATTTACCAATTTATAAAGAAATAAATATGAAAATATTTTTTTATTAACGATTTTATGAACAATCATAAAATGATTAAAATAGGTGAAGCAATTATGATGAAATCCTAATTATTTATTATTTTATAAAGTTCGAATCGATTGGCAATTAGCCAACATTTTGTCATTAACCAATCAAATAAATAGTATAAATAAAAAAAATCTACTATATAAATAGTGTTTATTATTTTGTTGTTAGTTCTCAAGAACAAAGTAAATGTATAAATTCACTTTCATATGTTTAAGTTATAATTCTAATCATCACTTTTTAAACACAATAAATATTATCGGAGGGAGTGAAGGTAGTTAAAATAATAGCGGTGTCATGGGAAAATAACTTCTTTTAAAACATCGATTTTTTTTTGATTTTTTTTTTTTTTTGAGGGCACGAAGGTTAAATAATGCCAAAATTTCAGTATTAATTATACGTTTCTAAAAATTATAATTAATTATAAAGATTAAATTAAAAATTCACTATTATAGGTTTCTAAAAAATCTGATTTTATTTATAGAAAATAAAACATCTGTATTATTAGTAGATTTCTAAAAAACAAAATTCAGTATTAATTATCGATTCGTATAAATTAATTAACAGTTTATACTAATGGCTACCATCCAAAAGTTGGGGGAATTATAAAGTGTCAGATTTTCTGTTGGTTACTCAGGGTTGGTAGAAGGGAGCTTTATTTTGAATTTACAAAAAAATATTTCTGACAGTTGGGAAAACATTTTGACTATTAAGCTATTGTGACATAAAAAATGTTTTAAAGCAAATTTTGGCACCAGGTCTTTTTAATTTTGTGGGCATTTTAGAATCAGGGGAAAAAGTAACTGTCTATGAACTAATGCAAACTTTACTGGAAAGAGTGGGGCTCTTATATCTCGCATATATTTATTATCATCCACAAAACAGTCTGCCACCCAAAGTTATGTTTGAAAACACATCTACATATTCAGATTGAGATATTGATAAAAGAATCGGTAAAACAATACGTCAGGAATTACTCATAAATCTTCTTTTTTTTTCTTTTTTTTTTTCATTTTTCTGAAATGTCCAGTCATTCTCCTTTCCATATCTTAAGAGATTTTTACGTTGGATTTTCTTTGTCTGTGTGCCAAAGTTTTAAATAAACAGAAACTAGCGTCAAAATCTTCATCTGTACGTATGCGCGTGATTCTAACTTTTCGTTTTTGTACGCTTTTTCTTTTCTCTGAGCGAATGAAAATAAATATGAATGGCAAAAAAAAAAATAACATCGACATCAGAGAGGAGAAAGCTGATACAAGTTCATAGAAATAAATGAAAAATAAAATAAGTTAGAAATATTTTGCTTAAAATTATAAAAATAATGTCAGAACTGTATTGAAGAATTCACAGCCCAACCAACTTCTCAAATTCTAACTAAACAGTCTAATATAAGTAACCCCTTTTTTGGAATAATTTATTGGTCGGTTGATCGAGCTGGGTTTCAATCCTGGCTTGAGTTATTCGGATGTCTAGTCGCACTGAGGAGCTGTCATACAGCGAAACAGTACTGTCTGCGAATGACATAATTTAGCTCTTGAAAATATATTTCAATTGAGCACTGTTGAAAGATAGGCTAATTCTGTAAACAACAGCCACCTGCTCTAATGCAAAACTCTTCAGTAAAATGAATCGAGCACCATGGCTGATTGGCATTTGTTTACATTCGTAAAAACAATAAACCAGATTTACCTAGCTCATTCTGTTGAATGAAGGTAGCTCGGTGGTAGAAACTCTAACACCAAATCGGTTGGGTTTTAATCCTGGCTTGAGGCATTCGAATGTCTAGTCGCGCAGAGGAGCTATGATACAGCGAAACAGTACTGTATATATATATATATATATATGTGTACAGTATAGTATATATATATGTGTGTGTGTGTGTGTCGTGTGTGTGTGCGTTTGTGTGTGTGTGTATGATAAAAATATCGTTTCATGGGATGGCATATCTATGGGTAAAAATGCTCAATATCAGAGCTAGAGAGAGTTTAAATATAAAAGTAAACAATGAGGTCGAAACCAAGTGGTGACATTCTCTCATGATTAAACGCAGTCTTTATGGCCTGAGGATTGCGTCAAAGCATGAAACAGAAACTCACTCAATGTGCTCGGTGTTTACCCCAATGTGCACATTATATATATATATATATATATATATATATATATATATATATATATATATATATATATATATCAATTCAGAAAATCCATCTTTTGACAAAAAAACATGTAAAAGAGCACAATAAAGTTTTCGAAAAGCGAAAATGTAGTATCGTTTTCATCATGTGTTCACTGGTGACTAATTGTTCCCAAATGTAACTTTCTTCCTTTCTGGGAAGTTATCAAAGCAACATTATACATATTTCTGTAAGTAAAGTTTTCGCTACAATCCTTTAACTATTTAGACAAATGCTCTTGCTTCCCTTTTCAATCTCCGACCGCTTTTGTTATATTCCTTTTTACCATTTTGTTTCTTTGTTGTTTTTTTTTATTATTATTATTATTATGCAGACTAAACTTGTCTTATATATGCATTTATTTATTTTTCTAGTTTTACTCTACTGGCCTTTAATAAACCTGCTGATGAACAGGACTTCATCTCCAGAGTTTTTGTCTTCAGGTACACACGCCTACTTATGTTAATCGATTACATTTTGCGATGAACATTGTCGTAAATAACCCATTTTTCATCACCTGTTATGATTTATATGAGAAACGGTTATTTACGATGAGGTATTAGTCATTACAATTGGTTCTCCCAAAAAAATAACTACGAATACACACACACACACACACA
>OZ010585.1:120628099-120648099 GCA_963932145.1 Acanthosepion lycidas
ATATATATATATATTAAATAAATATATATAAATATAACTATATAAATATAATAATAATATACATATATATAAATAATATAAAGAAAACACTTATCAATAATGGATTTCTAATTATAACAAGCAAATTAAATTTCATTTAAACAGCAACAATTTTAATGATTAAAACTATAGTGATGATATTGACAACAACACTATTAAAATGTATTACCAAAATTAAAGGCACCACCATTACGAAAAAGAGAAAACATCAATATAAAACTCATACATGGCTATATAAACCAGTCCATAAAAATAAATACATCAGATTCATTGTTTACTACAAAAAATTCAAAACTAGCAACTTAGTTATTAAAAATAATATATCACAAACTTCCACCCACTATACAGAATGCGATGGGTAAATTGACGCCATTTTATAGTTTTAATTCCGCGCATGCGCATTGTATGATTTTGATTTTTCCACTCCACAGTATAGCAGGGTTAGTAGGACACCATCTGTGAGAAAAAGTTCAACATGTCACAATTTACTTCACCAGAAATTTAGAAACGGAATGCTGTACTGCTTGCCATTCGCACCGGAAGCTCCAATACGAACATTTCAGAGTATCTGGGAGTCAATCTGGTATTCGGAGAAAGTTGGATGACATATCCAGTCAGCATCATGATGTTTAGAGTGATCACTAGCGATGGCGATGCTATGCCTCCATTCATCTTTCTACAGGGTCTCAGACTCAACACGGAGATCTACAACATTTCTTGGGGGGACACAGTGATACCCTGGGTCAAGAGGTGGGCTAATGGAAGACCCTATATCTGGCAACAGGACTCCATGCCTCAGAAGCAGGAAACCCAGTCATGGTTGTGAAACAGTTTCTGCCACCCACATCACTCCTTACATTTGGCCACCTAATTCCTCTGATTGCAACCCCCTTGATTATTATGTGTGGGGCACAATTGAGCGAGAGACCAACAAAACTTCTTCTAACACCAAAGACGAATTAAAGAAAAGGATTATAGAAGCATTCGCTGAAATAACTTAAACAAGGAGGACATCGTGAAGAATTACAGAAGATGGAGATTCCGAAGTCATCTGCAGGCCATGGTTGAATCCAACGGCAATTTTATTGAATAGATTTACTCTTTAATATTTCAAGATATTTTGGTGTAATTTTGGTAAACATATCTGTTAAAGTGAGATGTCAGTGTTATTTTCATTTTTGCTTAATTTAGGCAACAATTTATCCATCACACCCTGTATAAGACGAATATTGCCCACTCGGAAAATTTTTTTTCTCTGTAAATAAAAGGCACAAATCTTCTTGCGAAGACTCGCGAAGAGACACTTGCCACCTACCAGACCAGTGTGCCATCAGACAACACATTAATAAGAAACATAAGAATTACAGTAAGATTAGACCACTACTCACAAACAATACAAAAATATTAGCAAAGTCAAATAGTAAAAAAAAAAGACTTATAATCCACAATGCGATATTCATAAAACAAAAATAATCATCTGCAAATAAAAACAATTATAGCTTAAGAGCTCGCATCCTCAGATGTATATAAATTAAAAAAAAAAAAAACTTGCATACACGTCACACGTTCCAAATTACAACACTCTTTGACTACATTGTAATATTCACTATTTGTCTCTACCTACTCTGAAGATGGCTTATGAAAGTCGAAATCTGGTACCATATATTTGTTTTAAAATAAACTTCGGACAATTTCTGACGGGATTTTCTACTTGTCTAGTATAGATCATTCGTAATTTTGAAAATCTGATGAGGAGAATTAATCAATACAAAATGTCTGTTTTCTTCAATTATTATATATATATATATATATATATATATATATATATATATATATATATATATATATAAGCTTTGGCGTCTAAAATTTAAGTCATTCATCTTCATTTGACAAGACTAACAAGGAAAATATTAGGTGTACAAATCTGACTACCTCTAGTAGAAAATCAATAGCGTGATCAAGCAGTTTTTAGGAATCATTATTTACGTCTCACTAATGGATAGAAAAATAAAAAAGAATTTGATAAATCATATGTTTTACTACTTGCTCACTTTGAAAAGGTATTTGATTCAGTAGAATACTCGACAATAAAGCGAGCAAGAAAGAAAAAAGGAAAAGAAAGAAAAAAAAAACAAGGAAAATGGAAAGAAAGAACGTAAATTAGCAAAAAAGCAAGAAGGAATGAAATAAAGAAAGAAGGAAAAACAAAGAAAAAAGAAAGAAAACGAAAACAAAAAAGAAAGAAAATTAGCAAAAAAGCAAGCAAGAAAGAAGTAAAGAAAGAAAGAAACAAAGAAAAGAGAAAGAAAAAAGGTACAAGAGAGAAGGTACGGAAAAATTAGCACTCATTCAGCGAAACGTTTCTCATCTAAATCGCATCTAACTCATCACATTCACTATTTACATGGTCTACGCCTCGATTTACGAACCTACAATTCAGAAATGCCCCCAGCCGATTAACTATACAGACAAGTCGACGTCATATCTATTGAAAACCCATTAGACTCGACGCGCAGCAATATTTTACGCATTACTTAGAAAACCTAAAACGGAAACCAGCAATATTGTGAGGATACATTGAGACATGACCCTTTTAACTAAGTAAATAAGTACAGTATAATAGATTTCCAAGAGGAAAAGAATCTGTGTTAAAATTGACAGAAGACATTATTGTACGATTTGATATAAAACTCAGTGAAAAAAAAAAAAGAATTGCACATTCATCCCAAGGCGATAAAACTAAGATATATTAGCCGACAAAAAGTTTCAGTCGGTCAGTGAAGCGCTAGACGTGATACCCGCTTGACGATATTTCTCTTTCGATTCCTGACTAGGCAGAAGGTATTCCCGCAGTAGACTGCCGTTTCTTTCTGCGATAGACTGGTCACCAACCAAGGCTATAGGATCAAGTCAATCCTGCTATTCAACCTATCGCTATCGATCCATACCTTTTCCCCCATATTTGGGATAGATATCTTTCTCAAGCACATAGGTAAAAGTAACGACCCCTAGTAGAATTCGGATACGATTCTCCGAATTACCAGTCCGAGCTGTTTTCTATCACATCGCACATACTAGGAAATGTTAGGTTTTCTTAAAGAATAGACAATGAGGAAAACATTTTGAAAAATATAACTTTGCATATAATTCATGGTAGATTTATTTTTCACGCTTAAATTATGCCGTCAATTTTGAACGTGGGAAAAATATTTTAACGTTTTAAATATCTGGGATGCGTTTCAATAGACAACAGAAAGTAATGACAGTGAAATCTGAAGGCGCCTTGGGATAGCGAAAGATGCCTTCCAAAATCTAAGCAAAGTATTAAGAAATGAGAAAAGTTCGTTAAGAACAAAGAGAACTAAGCTTTTACGTAATATCAGTACTCCTATATATGTCAGTGAATGCTGAACAATCTCTTCACAGATGAAGAAAGTTGGAGCAGCAGAATTGTTGTTTTACAGAAGGATGCTGAGAATGCCATAGACCGAACATATAAGCAACGATGAGGTTTTAGAGAAAGTGAAAATGATAAGAACACATATATTTAACATCAGTTAATATCTATACGGTGCGTAATAAGGAAAGAGGGATTAGAAAATTTGATACTCACAGGACAGATTGAAGACAAGAGGAACAAAAGAAATAAAAACGGATAAGCTACCTAAAGAGCTTGAATAAATGGATGATGGAACTTGCTTTAGGATAGATAACAAAAGCACAACATTTATTTAGAGCTACAAAGGACAGGAAATTGTGGAGAGTCATGATCACTAACGCTCTGAATGGACACGGTACATAGAATAAGAAGAATTAACGCATTTAAGGCTTATCTAAATCTGTGACAGTAAATCTTACTGATAAAGATCCGATTTGAAGCCACATGTATATTGGAATTAGAGACGCTGAAACGTAACTATCTGGGAAAACCAATCACCGCCTTGTGAATAAAAAATTGCATTCTTACAAATAGAAGATTCAAAATACTTTTGTCGGGTCTTAGAATCTTATTATAATTCTGCTAGACTCTCTCACACTCTCTCAGTTCTTTAATTAACACGTACGTACGTAACGCTCTTCGAATACATCATAAAAAAAATGGCCTATCCCGTTTTCTTTGTACGGAAAGACGAGAAAGACATATAAGTGATGCTACTTGTTCAAGTTCAGTAAATAATGGACTATTCTGTTTTTAACGAGTGTAAAGACAGAAAAGACATATCAGAGACGCTAATTAGTTTCAGCGAGAAAATGAAAGAAAATATAAGAAGCAACGGTTTAGCATCTCCTGCCAATAGTTAATAAATAATGGACTATTCCATTTTGATAGAACGTAAAGGAAAGAAAGAAGAGTTAATAACACTGTCATGGGTTTAACGTCTGTTTTCGTGAAATGACGCAATTCGCTCCACCGGAAATTTGGAAACAGGATGCTGCACTGCATGCCACTCGCGTCGGAACCTCCAATACGAACATTTCATAGAGTTTAATTTGTAATCTGAGAACAGTGCAGAGGATTCGGAAATAGTTGGATGATATATCCAATCAGCATCATAATGTTTGATGTGATCACTAATGATGGCGACGTTATGCCTCCATCCATCTTCTCTCAGGGCACGTGACTCAGCACGGAGGCCTAAATCAAGGGCCTTGAGGAGGTAGTGTTGTCCTGGATCAAGTGGGTGGCTGATGGAAGACCTTATGTCTGGCAATAGGACTCTGCACCATACCACACCAAACAGGAACCCAATCATGGCTGTCAGACAATCTCTGCGATCACATCAGGCCTTATATCTGGCCATCTTCCTAGAATGCAACCTCCCTGATTATTATGTGTGGAGGTCAGTTGAGCAAGATACTAACAAAACTCATTGTAATGCCGAAAAAGAACCGAAGACAAAGATTATGGCAACATTCATCAACTTAAACAAGAAAAACGTCGAGAAGAGTTACAGGTGATTCCGAAGGCTTCTGGAGGCCTTAATTGAAGCCAATGGCGATTTTATTGAATAGATTTACTCTTTCGTATTTCAAGAACTTTTGGTGGAATTTTGCTAAATACAGTGCGTTCTGCTTGATTATGCAAAGTTAATTTTTAACTAAAAATATCCAAGTCAAGCAATATATTCTGAAGAATAGGAGCTAAAGTGTTGTTGATACTATTTTATTATTTTGTCAATCATTTAAGTTGTCGAACTATACAAAATTGCTTCTTTTTAATGATTTATGAACTTAAGCCCTAATTTAGTGTTCACTTTCATTTTGCAAATGGAAAATAAAACAAGAAAAACACATTTTATACTAAATTATATTAACTGAATTGTGACGCATATGACAATACATCGTGTGTTCTAAGTTCTACATTACATAACACATATGTATAGCATGTTAAATAAAACGAAACAAGTCTGTTAATGCGGCTATGAACAAACATGACATCCTCCATTCTTCAAAACCGTTATGAGGCGACTGTCCACTGCTGACGTCAATGTTTCAATTTCAGAAAGTTTGATTGATCGGCAAGCATTTCCAATTGCTTTCCACAGGACTTCTAAGCTGGTGACTTGCTTGTTTTCAGCATTAATCCGCCTCTTGACTATAAACCACAAATTTTCTATTGGATTTAAATCAAGGTTGTTTGGAGACCATAGCATTAAATTTTGCCCTTTGAACCCATGGTCTGATAGCCAACTGGTGGTGCTTCTTGATCTATGCGCTGGAGCATTATCCTGCTGAAATATCAATGATCTTCTTTTCTGAATCGGTTGTTCATCAAGCCAGAGCAGGAAGGCATCTTCCAAAAGCCTACAATATGCATTTGAATTTAGCTTAAGCCCTTTGGCTACTTTCTGTGGGCCTATTAGTTCATTTCCGCGGATCCCAGCCCAAAACATCACTCTTCCGCCACCCTGTTGTCGACGAATGCGTACTCCTGCTGGTCGACCATTTAACACCCATCCAGATGACCACTCATCAGGCCCATCAAGTGTAGAACGGCACTCATCGGTGAAAATCACATTGCTAAAATTGATCTTCATGTAACTGTGTGCCCATTCAACTCTTTTCATCTTGTTTACTTTGCTCAAAGGGGGCCTCTTGATGGGACTCTTCACTTTGACAAGGTCTTGAGGACCTCACAACGGGTAGTTTTACCAACTTTGGGCACTTCAGCGCTTTCAAATATTTTTTGACTATTTTCATACGGTTTCTTCGAGACTTCATATTTAATTTTACGAAGATCTCTGGCAGTTAACTTTCACAAATGCAATCGTTTAGGTGTCTGTCTTTCTGTATGATTTACTGCCTAAGACGAATGCTTTGATTGTACGGTGGTCTCTATGTAACTTTTTTGAAATTCCTAGCGTTGACAGACCACTTCCAAGCATGCAAGTAATTTCAGCATGATTGTTTTCAGTAAGATCCTTTTTTCTTACCCATATTAAGGATTTATATGGTGATTGCTTAATCAAACCGAACACTTGAAACTGTGCCTTTTTACATACTTTGAGAAAAAGAACTATGTTACTATACAACTTAGTTTTCATTGATCATATTATCTTGTCTGAAAGTATAATTTAATCTGCAAGAAGCACAAAGTCTGAAAAAAACAGAATTTATTGACACGTTAGATGAAAACATTACTTTGCATAATCAAGCAGAACGCACTGTATTTCTGTTAAAATGATATGTCATTGTTATTTTTTTATTTTTGCGTAATTTAGACGACAATTTATCCATCGCACCCTGTATTCGAGTGGAAACGAAATATCTGCAAATTTATTTATCTGATTAACTAAGAAAGAAAAGATGAAAACGTTTATAATATATCTAATATGCTTATTGACTTAATTTTTTTTACCGTAATAAAGATTTTTTAATAATAATTTATTTCAAACCTCCAGGAAACGACACGTTGCGCCTTCCCTGGGTAACGTTCTCAGCTGACATGAAGTCGAAAGACTATATTAAATCAATTGTTAGGTCAGCTGCTAAGAAAGTTGGTTCACTGTGTCGTGCGAGACAATTTTTCTCTCCAAAATCTATCTTACATATCTATATGTCTACCATTCTCCCATGCTTAGAATATTGTATGTCATATATTGTCCGGTGCATTATTTACATTATTCGGACTATTGTCCTCATCTTTGTCGCCATATTTATTACCGTATTAATTATTAAGTAATAAATATGGCGACAATTATTATTAAGTAATAAATATGGCGACAAAGATGAGGACAATAGTCCGAATAATGTAAATAATGCACACAATACCTCATCTCAGAAATATAGACAGATACTGAATGGTCCGGTGCACGTGCTATTTACTTTAATCTCCCTGATAAAATCCAAAAATGAATCAGCAATATTATTAGTCCAGATTTGTTGGGTCGTCTTCAGACACTTTCCCTCTGACGTAATTTTGCCTCTCTGTGTCTTTTCTATAAATATTTTCATGGCAATTGTTCGGATGAGCGCTTCACTATTGAGGCTAACTTTTTGAATTGCTGTTTTATTCCCCTTCGCCAAGAGACATTGAATTGTAAATATGGAGACTAGTTAGAACTTCATAGAGTTTCTGAGGCATTATGGTGGATGAAGAAAGACCGTCCTTTTTACTTCCGCATTTTTGCCTTGTGCCACATTTTGTATTATCATACGAATAAATATCGCTCTTCGCTATGGTAACTGCCTTGATCTATCCCCTATCCTTCTCTTCGTCCTTCTTCTATCACTCCTATTCGCTCTCGCTTCAACTCTCTGTAACCCCTTACGTGCTAGTGGCTTCCCGCCTTGCTTGGGGTGAAACGCTTAAAAAAAAAAGAAAAAAAAAGAAAACAAGACATTTTGAACTTAAGTGTAGTACTAGACTGGCGTCAAGATCTCATCAATTTATGGTTGAGCTGGCTAGATGTAACCGTAAATTCTATGCTAACAGTTTCTTCTCTCGCACTTCTCGCTTGTGGAACTCCCTTTCGTCTCCATGCTCGCCATCCAACTTTAATTTGCAAAAATTTAAATACAATGTCAATTTCTATCTACTGTCCTCCTGAATATTCTCTTCCCGCTCATTATTAATATTTCTGTTCCTAATTCTTCTACACCCAATAACCTCTTGTGTCTTAGTGGCTTTACTGTCTTGCATGGGGTGATAGCCATTTAAAAAATATTTTTTGCGTGGGTGGGTAATGGAATTAACCCCTGTTTTATGAAAATACAACTATTAAGACAAATGCATGAACTTCTAACAACTATTCTACCATTTTCTTTTATCATCTTTTCCTTTTTCTATTTTTTTTTTTTGTTTCTAGCCTAAAATATCCAAAAGATTGAAACGTAACAAATAAAACAAAAAGACATGCGTACCGAATCTCCAACATTTAAAAACAGGTGTGTTAATCTGTCTATATAACTTAATAATGATGCCTTTCGATATAAATATCTTATCAAGAATTTATAATGACATCTGATAGCAAGAAGCCATATTACCCTATATTCCCCAAACCTTTCCAAAACCCGCGAGATAAGATAAGTCTCCCAAAAACGAAGACATGGCAACACAGGAAACCATTCTCTAAGCGTGCCCAAGCAAATGAAATTTGACCATTTTGTGTATTTATTTTAATATGCAGTGTACGGATAAAACTTTTCGTGTCATATAATCTTTTGATTATAGAACTGTATCAATATTTTTCATTGATAAAATAACAAGATAAGCGATATTCTATATCTTTTCATTTCAAATAATATATGTAATATTTGATAGATATTTAGTTACTGCGATGTACGCTATTTGACACGTGTATATCTGGAGCTGTATAAGAGGTCACTCCACTAGTACTACTGGCACCACGTTACCCAATACTCCCTGCCTCGTGGTCGGATCATCGACGACTAAAGCGGTACCATCCACAAATCTTTTCTGTTAAATAGGGTCACTTAAACAGGTCAATCTATAAATGTGACTGATACCACATTACCCAGTTCTACCTGACCTATGTTCGAGTCATCGGTGACTAAACCGGTCCCATCCACCAATCTCTTCTCTTAAGGAAGGTGTCTAGACACTTAGCAGGATTAAAAACAAGACCTGTCAACGACCATCTATCACAATAGAGTAAACTGGGCTCTATACACACGGATGCAGCCAGCGCTCTGGTGACACGGCATCGCAGGACGGATGGATTCCGAGATTAAAGTTAACCGCCAGGGCAGTAGGCTCCTCCCAATAGAATCAACAGTCAAGTGTCCGTAACCAAGGCGAACCTTCAAGTTTGGAGGCCATAAGCTGCAATTTGGCCAGGGGATAGATGGACTTCAATACGTTTGTTTACCCAAGACCCGCTGCAATCTGTATCCCATCATGAACAAAGAAGAACTTTTCTTGGATGCAGTCCTAAATTTGGCTACTGAACAGGCCTACCACAGTTAATACCGCCATTTAATATTGTGATAAAGGATCCAATTTTCAACTCCAGTAATAACAGTGTTCCGAAAAATAGTGGGTATACAATCGTTCTAAATAAGCGATAGGTTGCTTGTCATTCTCTGCTAACAGGTGATGTGGAACGCATATAAGACGCTTGCGGACTCTGGTATGGACGATCAATATTTACCTATAGACTTTAGTATAAGCATGACTAACGTCTACCACGAGCAATGGGAACCTATGGGCTCTGGTATAATAAAAAATGCATTTGAGCATTGAATAACTCATCAAAGACTGATATGTCGCAAAATCCAACTATAATGTGCGATTCGTGCCAGGAAATACCGGGGGTCTGAATTGAGCCTAATGTCAAAACTTTGTTTTAGAAGAAGTTGATCTGTGGTGACCCCAGTATGTACTGGAGATAACGTAAGAAATATTAGAATAGGCTTTATGCTCAGTGTCAAAGGAACCACGTGAATGAAAGGATTAGACTGGAAGGTGACATCATAGCCAACAGGTGAAAAAAAATCATTGCTGTCATGACATGTAAACAGATGGTCGAACCAGCTGAGCTTAAACTATGAACACGTGGAACAACCAGATGCCAGAAAGTTATATAAGAGGTCCACCCGAGTGGGATCATTCGTGATCGCTTACGCGCAAAGGTCAATGTTCGTCGAAAACTCCCCCAGACCCTTACGCGGGTAGTAAATGAAGACATCCGGAAAGTAATAAATCGTAATTTTATGCATGAAAGATTTCTTTACTTATTCTTAATCGCATTTGCAACAGTAACATTGCACAGAAACGGAAACTAAACTGAAGATAGCTTTGGTCTAAGTGATTTTTTTTTCCTTTAACCTCCAGGATAGCAACAGTGTGCCTTCTCAGGTTAATGTTTTACACTGACATTAAGTGAAACGATTATACTGAATCCAGATCTGCAGCTAAGTACGTTGGTTCACTGTGTCATACAAGACAATTTTTTTTCTCACCAGAATCTATCTTAAATATTTACAAGTCTACCATCCATCCAAGCATTGAACATTGCCGTCGCATCTGGTCTGGTACTTCTGCTATGCATCTAAAGATTCTTGACAATATCTAAAGACGAATCTGCAATATTATCGGTATTGACCTGGTATCTCGGCTTCAGTTACTTTCCCACCGCTGTAATGTAACATCCTTGAGCCTTTTCTCCTTTTCTATAATTATTTTCACGGCATACTCTTTGGTATCACAACTTTAAGAATTTAAGCGCAGTGCTTGATTGGCAGATAGGCCTCATCATTTTAACAGTTGGAATTGCTAGATTTAACCGTAAGTTCTATGCTAACAGTTTCTTCTTCACTTCTCGCTTGTGAAACTCACTTCCGGCTGCTTGCTTTCCAATCAACTTTGGTCTTCAAAATTTTAAACGCAATGTCAACTATCTTCTTGTATCCGTTCTTTTATTGTCCGATTCCCTTAATAATTTTTTCTCAGTATTCGGACTATTGTCCTCATCTTTGTTGCCATATTTATTACAACATTTCGGCCGTTGTACGGTCAGGCCTTCTTCAGATGGTTGGAATGTCGAACTGAACCCTTTGTCTATTCTGCCATGTGTCCTTGAGAACACATGGCAGAGTGAATAAAGGCGTTAGTTAGATCCAGTGACAGGACCAAAAGAGTGTGAGTTCAATACCCGGTTAAGGCAGTGGATAACTTGAAGAGGGGAACTAACACGAGATAACTGACAACTGAAATCCATAAAACGTGGCACGTGGAACTAGAACAGTCTATCTACTACAGCGTGTGGAATAAAGGGTTCAGTTCGACATTCCATCCACCTAAAGAAGACCCGAGCGTACAACGGCCAAAACGTTGTAATAAATTTGGCGACAAAGATGAGGACAATAGTTCGAATAATGTAAATAGTGTACATAACACCTCATCTCAGAAATATAGACAGATACTGAAAGGCCGAAACGTTGTAATAAATATGGCGACAAAGATGAGGACAATAGTCCGAATAATGTAAATAGTGTACATAATACCTCATCTCAGAAATATAAACAGTTTCTTTCTCTTTTCTCATATTATTTTACTTCCAGTAACCCCTTACGTCTTAGTGGCTTTATTGTCTTGCTTGGGGTGAAAGGATTAAAAAAAACTTCACCTTAAAAATAACTGACTATTCAAAGATATAATCTTGTTAATTAGTAAGATATTGTGGGTGATATTTGATCTCGAAAGACAAGAACGTCTGTCTGAACTCAAGCTGTTACGCACACTGGCACTCTCAAACTTCCTGTGCGTCAGCGAATGTTGAACGTTAGCATCAGAACTACAATGAAATTATCGAAGCATTAGATATGGGATACTACGGAACCATCTGAGGCAGGTCCTAGATAAACCGCATCACAGATGACGCTGTGCAAATCGCCATTAGACAGCAAACATACATCATGACTAAGAAAGAGAGAGTTGGTACGTGATAAAAGCCAACCATCTTTCTACTGCCATTCTACAAGGTAACACTTTAGGCAGCAGAAGAACGGACAGGCGAAGGAGGGAACGGACTAACAACATCACAGAAAGGACTGGAAGATAATTCACAGAGACGCAAAGATTGGCAGACAACCGAGACATAGTAGGGAGCTAGTCAAGTACTCAGCTGCGCAGTGGCCATACGACCAAACGACCATACCGGGTTATGGAAATGATGATGATGATGATGATGATGATGATGAAAGAATTGTCAACGAATACTAGTTGATTGATTGATTGATTCGTTTTTGTTTTTTACGGATTATCAACACTTTGCAGGTTATTTAAAACCAGGAAATATTTTCAGGTTGTTAATCTTTTTTTTTTCTTTTTTTTTTTTTGCTGGGGATATGTTGTGGCCTTTTTAGGGTCAGAAATAAACACACCAACAGAGGAACTGAGTTAAATATATTAACAGAAACAGTAATACAAACATATACAAACGAGAGTGTTACAACAAGAATGTAAGGTCCTATTATCAGAACTGACTGCTGGAAATTTTCCTCTCCAAAAAGGCAGTACCTGCTCCTGTTTATAGCTGGAAGAAACCATGCATGCGTGCGTGTGTAAATTACGATAACATGATGATAATAATGATTTTGTGATATCTGAGGGGAGAATAGACGGATTCGTACCTTTCGTAAGAATATCTTTCGTGTAAGTGGATAGAACAAACCAAACGTCAATTGGAACTCGGCTCGCTGACTAAGAATTCCGAGCCATTACCCAGTACGCTATCCGCACATCCAACCTTACAGTACATGATATTACCGAGCGGTCATTCATCTAGATACTGACCAGGCTCGACGTTGCCCAACTTCGGTGTGCCTTCAACAAATACTGCTAATGATTGCATGAATATTTGGCGAGAAACTATGCAAAGTTTCCTGGGGTTTGACTAAGGAGCTACTGCAGTTAATCTTTACTACTGAGTTCCTTTCTCACTGAACGCCCGATATTTGTAGCCTTGGGCCAAACTAAGCTATGCTTAGAAATCAAATCTAATCTAGTTCGCTCAAACAAGATATTCTTACACAAGCGATTTCTTCGGACCAATTTACTAATGACACACATCAGCGCAATTAATTAAAGAAACACAACTTTAGATCAAAAATATACCTTTAATGATTATATTAACGTAAGTAATTAGAGTTGAATGAGTTATATGTAGGCCACAATTAGAAAGTGTCATTCATTTGGTGATGGTGTATTCTCAAATGCCGGAAGTGAATTGGTCGGCCTATTACAAACACTGGATGGGTTTAATAGGGCGATTAGATTAAAATCAGTGCGGTTAATCTCATGAGTAGATTATGAATGAATGGATTAAAGTGAACCAAGTGGAAAGTTAAATCACTTGAATGTTCTCCCTTTGATTAATTACTTCAACTAAGTGTGAAAATATCTTATGCTCTATGTACCTTTCACTGTACCGACAGTTCGCTTATGCTCTATGTACCTTTCACTGTACCGACAGTTCGCTTATGCTCTATGTACCTTTCACTGTACCGACAGATCGCTTTCTTTCTTTCTCAAAGTGTACATATCGATTTATTTATCTGTATATGTCAGTGTCTTTTTGTGAATCTATCATCATCCGGTCTGTCTATCAATTTTAACCTGTTCATATCTATCTATCTATCTATCTATCTATCTATCTATCTATCTATCTATCTATCTACCCCTCTCTCTCTCTCTCTCTCTCTATATATATATATATATATATATATATATATATATATATATATATAACTTGTTCTATCTATATATCTAGGTATATAATTATATATATCAATTTGTTTTCTATATTCATATATAAAAATATGTCTATCAATCGTAATCTGTTTTATCCATATATATATATATATATATATATATATATATATATATATATATATATATATATATATCACCCTGTGCTATCTATTTTTTTATTTACCTGTTTTATTTACCTATCTATGAATACCAATCGATCATTTTCTTAATATTTTCTACAAAGGAATCAATAAAAAATAATTCTTCGCGAGCTTTTCTCATTGCACACTGTTATCCTAAATGGTCATCAACAAACAAATAATTTCAACTTTATCCAATTTGAACAAGATTTGGTTTCTTCTCCAGAAATAAAATGTGACATTTTTTTTCAAGCAGCCGAAAAGTCCACAACTCTTTGGGCAAACAACGGAATGTTGCACCTACTTAGTCATAATCGTGGCTATCCCAAAATAACTAATATTCACTTGAAAACGGCACGAGTTTTCCTATGAACAAAAGTACTTCTTCACTATCATTCGCCTGTCCCCATTTTCCAACAGAGCGTAAGATCTTCAAGTAATACGTGCAGAGAAAATGCGTGGTTCTGGAAATGTATTCAAAGACATTGAGAGTGCAGAACAATGTTTAAATACTTAAAAAGTTGCAAGCTTGTGATTATAAATATTTGTACTGGGGTGCGCAAGTTCGAATATAGATATAAACTCAAGTTGTGGAAAGACATTTGATTTTATCAATGCGCCGAGGTATGCATTTATATATGTTTGTTTTTTTTAATTTATTTTTGTCTTTGTTTCTGCATACAGTGTACGCGCTCATCTGAGTAGATAAGTAAGTAGCAGAAGGTATATCTATATCCACTATCTTGTGGGTCTGATTCACGAAATGTCCTACTGATGCATACAGACTATCTCTCTATCTCAATCTGCTCATATTTATTGTTTTATCTATCACGCTTTATACATAGTCTCAGTCTTTTCAGCTCACTCTCCTGTTATTCATATCTCTTATGCTAGCTATATCAATCTATCTGTTTATCTGATTCCATACATATCTCTTATCTATCTATCTATCTATCTGTATATTTTTCTATCGGTGTGTCTATCAACCTATTTGATTCTATTTATATCTACCATTCTACTCATATCTATCTGTTTATCTGATTCCATTCATATCTATCTATCTATCTATCTATCTATCTATACATACATAACATTCTACTCATATCTATCTGTTTATTGATCTTCATTCCTATCTATCTATCTATCTATCTATATATATATATATATATATATATATATATATATATATATATTTATATACGTGTGTGTGCCTGTGTGTGTGTGTGTGTGTGTGTGTGTGTGTGTGTGTGTGTGTGTGTGTAGAGAGAGAAAAGTAAAATATTTGCCACTTAGCTGATGTTACCTTCAGCTGCCAGACTCCAGAGATTCTTAGATCCACCCTCCGGAAATCACTCCGTCCACTCGTCAGGGTGTATCAGTCAATAGACTGCTTTCACTTCTCGATTTTTCTTTTCATATTCACGTTTTTCCATAGTCTGTTTATGCGTATATACGTTCGCCCACGTGCGCCCATCGCCCGCTTCAGCCTATGTGGCTGGGTGTAGAATGTCGGGAATGTTTGTCTTTTTCGTTTTTTTCTTTTTCGCTTTAAACTCAATCCTTAAACTTTTCTCTCTTTTTTTATTTTTCAATTTTTCTTTCATTCTATTCACATCCCTTATTCTACACATATCTGTTTATCTACCTGATTTCATTCATATCTATCTAGCTACTTATCTCACCATATATATATATATATATATATATATATATGTGTGTGTGTGTGTGTGTGTGTGTGTGTCTAATTCTATTCATATGTATCTGTGTATCTATATTATCTAGTATATAAGATCTGTACGAGTGAATGTCTTTATACCAAAATGGACATTGAAGTTAACACCCAGAGGCGACAACCTGTTTCATGCTTAAACGCACAAAAGGCAGTCGGTATGTCCTAACTATTGGCTTTAAGTATGAAACACACTATCGCCGCGGGGCGATGAGTTTAATGTCTACTTTTACATACGTTCTATCTCTGACATTGAGTATTTAAATCTATAAATATAGCTTATCTTAATACTAAATTTGCATCATATAAATATATATATATATATATATATATATATATATATATATACTTTCATCCACAAACAGACTGTTTCACTGTATCACAGCTCTTCATATATATGCATGTATATATGCAGTGTTTATTGACTTGCAAATACGATTAAAGTTAAAATTAAGAAATGTTAATGTTTATTGACTTACACGGAAGCTTAACGGTTTAAATTAAATGCATGCTTACATTTGTAAGCATGCATTTAATTTAAATTGACGATGAAGCAAAAAAGTGAATACATCTTTGGAGTAAACCGTATATATATATATATATATATATATATATATATATATATATATATATAGGTAAGATGAGAACAAATGTAGTCTAGTTCCACTGTCCGTAACATTTAATTTAAAAGAGGACTTAATACTGAGTAGAGCTAAATATTATGAGATTAAAACAAAAACCTGTTAAAACTCTCTACACAACAGCAATCTTGTTTCCACACTACAAGTGTCTCTCCTCGGGTGATGGTAAATTACTGGTGAGTGAACGATTAATTTAATTTCGAAATCGGAATACTTTCTCTTTTTGTGCGGCAATTTTTAACACATTTTTATTTTAATCTCATATATATATATATATATATATATATATATATATATGTGTGTGTGTGAGTGTGTGTGTGTGTGTGTGTGTGTGTGTGTATATGAGATTAAAATAATTATTCAACACCTGCAGAGCCCACCCGTGGTTTATACTGCAACTATGCTGAGCAGAACTTAGTTACAGTTTCTGGGAAAGACCGTGTTATCTAGCGAGATCAACAATTGGAACAAGCCCTGCACAGTCATGCCCTCGGCCACGATGACTTGTGACTTCTTCCTAGCACAGGTATCGACGATACCTAATAATTCCGCTTATCCAGTTTCACTCACAAGGCTTGGGTCAACCGGTGGTTTGGTTTTCAGGCACTTTCCAAAGGCCTCTCACGCTGGGATTGACCCCTCTATTGCGATAATATCAGGAAGTCTCCTTCCTGAAAAAACGACCTGAGATTCGAAGCCGGGTCTCATGGTCAGAATGCGAACGTTCTAACTACTCCCAAAATACATTATATATATATATATATATATATATATATATATATACTTCAATGTCTAGTTTTATATAAGGACACTCACTTGTTCAGATCTTATATACATAGATAATATGGATAGGCAGATAAAAATGAACAGAATTAGATAGACATAAGTTTTTGTTTTAATCTCCTATCATAAATAATATTTATATCTACGCTTTATTGCGTCCTCTTTTGAATGTTAAAATATTAGCTAGTTGGAGACACTATTTCTACTAATGTCTTACTATTATGTGTAATGGAGGTGTATGTGCGACGTATTTCTGCTGCACGACACACACACACACACACATATGTGTGTGTGCTTTTAACTACCCAGCAATATAGTGAAGATAATAAATCCGTTGGTATATAATCAAAGTGCATCCTAGTAATATAAAATATTAAAACTGATCCCTAAAAAGAGGTCAATGTATTTATTATTACAGAGCAAATAATCAGTACACAATAAAATCCCAAATACCTCATGTGGGGAATAGACCATTTCAACCGATGGAAACTTCCTCAATCTTATTCAACCCCGATATAGACTGAGTTCGTGTCGGAATTAGAAACTTAGCTGTGACATATGTCGAAAAACTAATACAGAATTTATCCATTTCAATGTTTCCGTTGGACGAAAGGTAGAAGACAGTGGTCAGGGGAGGGTGAAATGTATTAGCCGTAAAGGAAAGAGGTTTTATAAAATTAAACCCGGGTATTAACCTTATGACATTAAATTGGGGTTATAGAAAGAAAGAAATGTTAATTTGAAACTAAGAGAGAAACAGGAACGTTTTTGTTAAAAGAAATTATATCGATATGGTTAAGTTTAAAAATACAAAATCCTACTTAGAAATAGACTTTCAAACACAAGTTATATTTAAAAATAAGATATATTTAAGTAAATTAAATATATATGTTTATATTTATTTATTTATATAAATAAACAAATATATCTAACTATTTATATAAATTTGGTGGGTTTGAATGGTTATTTATTTTTGGCTGGGCCTACGGGCTCGGAGATACCCACATTAAAAAGGCCTTGTGCCACATTCAATCCCCGTAGGTGGATTGATAAATACCATCTATAAAAAGAATACCCGCTCGGCCCGGTGGCTAGGATCAAAGTGTAGTATCTGCGCTTTGTGAGCTGCCGGGTCGGGTGTCTGTCGAGCTCTCTAATGCAGAGAGGAACGGACGAAGCTTTGCCGAAGGGCAAGGTTGCGTTCGGCGAGGTAGACAGGCCTGAACCCTTCTAGGCGGGTTCAGAGGTCATATTTTTGGCCGAGCCTACGGGCTACCCACATTAAACAGGCCTTGTGCCACATTTAATCCTCGTGGGTGGATTAATAAATACCGGCCCGGTGGCTGGATCAAAGTGTAGTATCTGCGCTTTGTGAGCTGCCGGGTCGGGTTTCTGTCGAACTCTCTGCTTGCATAGAGGAACCCGGACGAAGCTACGCCGAAGGGTAGGATTTCGTTGGGGGAGGTTGACGGAACTGGCCCGCCTCGGCGGGTTTGGATTGTTATTTATTTTTAGCTGGGCCTACGGGCTCGGAGATACCCACATTAAAAAGACCTTGTGCCACATTCGATCCCCGTGGGTGGATTGATAAATTCCATCTATAAAAAGAATACCCGCTCGGCCCGGTGGCTAGGATCAAAGTGTAGTATCTACGCTTTGTGAGCTGCCGGGTCGGGTGTCTGTCGAACTCTCTGCTTGCAGAGAAGAACCCGGACGAAGCTCCGCCGAAGGGTAGGGTGGGTTTCGTTGTGGGAGGTTGACGGAACTGGCCCGCCTCGGCGGGTTTGGATGGTTATTTATTTTTGGCTGGGCCTAAGGGCTCAGAGATACCCACATTAAAAAGGCCTTGTGCCTCATTCGATCCCCGTGGGTGGATTGATAAATACCATCTATAAAAAGAATGTATAAACATAAAAATGTATTAAAATATTGTCGGACTTTGTCCATTACATTATATATATATATATATATATATATATATATATATATATATATATATATATATATATATATATATATATATATATCTTCACATTTATTTCTTTATAAATTGGTAAATAATAAATATTCCATAATTTCAGTAGTTTTTAACAAAATTATTAAACACTATTTACAACATTCTAAAGAAGAATCCAATCAACATTAATGCAATGCAATATTTATCGTTTAGTAACTGATAAACAAATAAATGTGAAAACAATTCTTATTCCTAAATCTATAAACATTTAGTATCAAGCCATTATTACTTACCGTTTTACAAAGTTTGAATCAACTGGCAATTAGCCGATGTTTTGCAAACCAATGAATAATATTTTAAATAGTGTAAATAAACCATTTAATAAATAGTGTTTATTATTTTTGTTGTCAATTCTTATGAAGAAAGAACATTGTATAAATTCACTTTAATATGTTTAGGTTTTATTCTAATTTTAATCGTCGCTTTTTAAAACAAGAAACTTTGCTAAGGACTGATGGTAACTAAAAAGCAGAGTCATGGGGAAAAAAAACTCTGTCTTATTAAGGGCACGTTTATCCATGTTTGCCGAAAATTTATTTCTGGCTGTCACATCCCGTGAGAATGCTTCCGACTGCGAACGGATAATGAGAAGTACGTTGGAATGTATGATAACACGTTTTTTTTTGTTGTTTTTTTTCTAAGGGTTGTCTAGGTGGGTGTATATGTGTATGCATACGGCTGCTCCCATGCGTTTGTGGGTATGTAAATGCGTATTTTCATGAAAGGAAGAAAGTAGTTTACACTTAGATATTTATATTAGATATGCAATTATTTGCGCGTCGAGATAGCGAAGTATGCCTATGTATTTTTATGTATGTAAGAATCTGATTACTTCGTATGTATTTATTTTTCGTTTTATTTTTTCATAAGTGTGTGAAAAAAAATGCGGTACAGAGATGTAAATAAAAGAAGGGGAGCAAATAGAAGTGAATTT
>OZ010585.1:120653099-120665599 GCA_963932145.1 Acanthosepion lycidas
AACAGCCTGTCGCCTCTGTGTGTTCACTTATATATATTCAATGTTCACTTTTATATTTATATTTACACACGCTCTATCTCTGATATTGAGCACTTTATCCCATAAATATAGCACACCTTAAAACTATATTTCTTCATATATATATATATATATATATATATATATATATGACATACGGAAAGTAAGGTGTAAACATGCACTATGTCAAGCGTTTATTGCTATAGAAATAAATTCCATTGCCTGCTGTCAATGTATATAGACGTTTAATGGTATCGTGGAATATTGATTTCTGTTATAAAATAGCGCTTAAAATGGCAATGTTAATATTAGTCGTTTCCTTATAAGGAAACATTCGTAATTCACTGACCGAGCAGCCACTGCTACTGCTGTTCGAAATTTAAAAAATCTTTCTCTTAAAGAAATTTTCACGGAAAAGGTTTCTCATGTTCAGCATCTGTTATCGCACTTTCCTGTCTTTATGGGGTTTGCCTTCCTAATCTTTTGTTTGAAGTTGTGTGGAAAGTCATCAACTAATGTTTTCTTCTAGTGACATGTGATATCCATTTTAGTTGTAGCCATTGTTGAAGATATGAACCTCGGAGGAAATCTGAGAGTCTACATTCTTCCAAAGGGGAAATAGAGCCTTGGTGAACTGTGATTCTCTTTTTAATCCAGCGGTCTAAGGGAGAGCGGTTTCGAACCCTGACAGAGAGCACATTTTCTTTACGTTTCCATGAGTGCACAGTCCGGTAGGTGTGATGCATACTATTTAAAATTAAATTTTTTAAAAATACGGTATCTATTTAAAGTAAGGTTATTTATTAAAAACAACGTTTGAAATAATAAAAACACGAATATTCAGACTGGTAGACGAAAATAAATAAATATACTGTTTAATAAATAAACGTGAGGTTTACTCAGATATGAATATCCACTAAAAATAACGTTTAGTTTAAAATGATAAACTCTGTTGGATGAATAAATAAAAAAATACATTACTTCTTTAGAAATTGTTTTGTTTACGTTTGGATACGAAACTGAACAGATATGATAATTTTGAGTAATCTACGACGAGAAAGATTTCGTTTAAAGGCACTGTTCAGATCTTGCTTTACGGCAAATTTTTCTCGTGGCCGAGTCGGTTGAGACACATCGGATCTAAGAACAGTTTCCTCAACGCATGTTCGAATCTTGCCGGTGAGCTCATTTTTTTCCTCTAATAAAATTTCTCGAATATTCTGGCTGGTAGGCGAAGATAAATAAATATATAGCTTAATAAATAAACGCGGGGTTTACTCAAATATGAATATCCACTAAAAATAACTTTTAAAGTGATAAAATCTTTTGGATTAATAATTAAAAAATCCATTACGCCTTTAGAAATTGTTTTGTTTACGTTTGGATACGAAACTGAACAGATATAAAAAAATTCAAGAGTCTATGACAAGAAGGATTTCGTTTAAAAGCACTGTTTAGCCTTCGGTAAAGATTGTTGGTAGCCGATTCGGTTAAAGTACGCCAAATCTAACAACGGTTCCTTCTACCAAGGGGGATTCAGGTTCGAATCCTGCCAGAGAGCGCATACTGTTCTTTAAGGTTTCTCAAATATTCAGGCCTGTAGACGAACATAAATAAACTGTTTAATAAATAAACGGAGCGTCTACTCAAATATGAGTATCCACTCAAAATAACGTTCAAAGTAATAATACAACCCCCGCACACACACACACACACACATATATATATATATATATATATATATATATATATATATATATATATATATATATATATATATATTCACACATGTGTACTTACGAAATATGCATATACTGAATGTGTATATATATATATATAATATATACTGGGTGCGGTGGGAAAATTGTCGCCATTTTTTATTTTTTATTTTGCGCATACATGTTGTTTGTTTTTGATTTTGTTGACTGCACAGTATAGTAGGGTCAGTTGGGCACTGTCTGTGATAAAAAATGACCATGACGCTATTCACTCCACCTGAAATTTGAAAATGGCACGATGTGTTACTTGACATTCGCACCGGAAGTTCCAGTAGGAATATTTCAGAGTTTTTGGTTGTTCATCTAAGGACAGTGCAGAGGATTCAGAAAGAGCTGGATGAATCGAATGACGATTATGGAAGTATTTGGAGTGATCGCTAGTTAACGCGACATTAAGCCACCATTCATTTCACTGGGCTTCAAACTCAATACGGAGTCCTACATCAAGCGCCTTGAGTAGGTAGAGCCACTGTGGGTCAAGAGGGTGGCTACTGGAAGATCCTCTGTCCAACAGCAGGACTCTGCACCATGTCACACAAGCAGGAGAACTCAGTCATGACTGTCAGACAATTTCTGCAACCACATCGCCGCTTACACATAACTCCTCAGTCCACAATCCCCTTGACTATTATTGTAGGTTTCAGTTGAGCGACAGCCCGACAAAACTCCTTGGAAAGATGAACTGAAGGCAAGGATTATGGCAGCATTTAACTTAAACAAGGAGACTGTCCATAATAGCTGCAGGAGTTTCAAAAGTTGTATGGAGGCCGTTGTTGAAGCCAATGGCGAGTTTATCGAATAGATTTCCTCTTTAGTATTTAAAGATATTTTTGTGTAATTTTGGTAAATATATCTCTTAAAATGAGATGTCAACGTTATTTTCATTTTTGCTTAATTTAGACGACAATTTCTCTATCGCACACTCTACATAGTTGTGTGTAGTCATGTTTCAATGGATATCAATATAATCTTTTTTTCGTAAAAAAAGGTTGTGTTTTGTTTTTAAACCTAAATGATTCGTTCACTCGCCAGTAATTTACAATCGCCTGATGAGATACATTGATATGCATTGAAACACGACTGCAATTGTGTAGCGATTTTTACATGTTTTCACTGTAATATCCTAAAATAAATAATGTTGCTCTACTCTGTACTGAGCTTTCTTTTAAATTACGTTACGTTACGTATGTTGGGATTGTACTTTATTCGTTTTTATCGTACCAGCATAAATGTGTGTGTACATGTGTGCGCATCCGCAATCAATACGTGCATTTGACAGAATTATATATATATATATATATATATATATATCCGTGATACACTTGCATATATATATATATATATATATATAATTATTTATATATATCCTTGATACACACGCATATATATATATATATATATATATATATATATGATTGTACATATGTGCCCGTCTGTGCGTGTTCGTAATGGATACGTACACTTGATAGAATGAAAATAAATACCTTCTCGGGTCAAAGTTTTCTGGGAGTTTATGAAAGAATTAAAATAACATAAAAGAGACACGAAGAAAGTGTATTCTGAAAGTCCGTGTGCAAAATCGTTCATAATGGCGGCTGAAAGGAAGAGAGGTGCAGAAAGAAGAGCCTTGATAAGGACAGAAGCGAAGAGAAAAACGTGTTCAGCGGGAAAAAGGTCTATCTTGACTTTTACGGAGGGGCGTGCTTTATAAGAGGGGCTGATAAAAAAAAAAAACGTTGGAACGCGTGCCTGACCGTCTAACTTGCTAACAACGCACGAGGCAAAATCAGTGACGGTGAAAAGAATTTGGTGGGAATGATGGAGAAGTATTAAAATTCGTGTTAAGCCAAATTCGTTTTGGATTTAAAACTGCCATTTTCCACGTATCTCTGAAAATGGTCGCATGTTTTTTTTTTATCTTTTATTTTACTTATTTTATTATATCGTGTCAGATTATCTCATATGTATTGTCTGAATTTAGCGTCAGAAATAATATTAAAAAAAATCATATTATAAATATGCCTGTTTCTTAGTTCTTCTGTTAGTTATAACGTACCTTATACCCAACCATTACGTCAGATAATTAATGGAACATACCTATTTAATTGAGAGGGTAGCAGAAAGAAAAAATATAACAAAGGCGTTTCATTGTTTTGGGGAAAGAGATGGAAGTGAAAAGAAAGAAAGAAAGTTGTTTGTTTTTTAGCGGCATATCAACTCCTCATGGGTAATTTAATACCGAAATTCAATTTATTATAGGGATTTTTTTTTCAAAAAATGTATTTCCGCAAACATTAATATGATGACTTGTTGTTGAATACCCAAAACTCTATACGTATTCATATAACTTAATACATTTTGGTTCGTGTGTTTAGCAGCATATGAACTATTTATGGGTCATTTAATACAGAAATTTAATTTTTTAATTTTCTTGGGGGTGTTATTAATTTCTTTTAAACTTATTGCTTGTACCTTTTTAAATGCATTGCTGGTAATATATATATATATATATATATATATATATATATATATATATATATATATATATATTAGCATATTACAAGAAAAACATGTAAGAATCGCAGTCGTGCTTCAACGCATAACGATACGTCTCCTCAGGCAGTTGTAAATTACAGGCGAATGAACAATTAATTTGGTTTCAAAAGCAAAATACATCCTCATAATATAATGCTTGAGTGCTTTACCCTGATCAACCAATCGAATACTACCTACGTTAAATTCAAACTAAGCGAAAAAGAATAAAACAATAGAAATTATTATCTTAGAAATACATCATGGTCAAGATTTGACATCTAATAGCAGCCAGACATAAACTTAAAGACTGATACAAATTGTTACAATAAATGTACGCATGTCAGCGCTGTGGGTAGGGAGGGGTCATTTAAACGAATGCCCTGCTCGTTATAAGCTTTGTGGATTTCCTACATAAAAATTCTTTTGTAGTTGATAAATAAGAAGCCTCTTTCAGAAAATATTAAATAATCTAAATATACAGATATAATTGGTAAATAATATGCAACCGTTAAATAAATATCATATAACATGTTAATAATATCAACCAATTATTGTAAAATGTCAAAAATACTAACTAAATACGAATACATCCGTATAAGATACTAATAATATTACCAGAAGATCAATACAGAACTAAATTAAACCCAAATTAATGATACAAATAGAAAGATAAACCATATATGATGCAACAAAGTTCAACTAAAAACTAAGAAAAAAACATTGTCAAATTCGTCCCGTTCCTGGTTCATTCGTCGGGCTTAGTCTTAATGGGAGACTGGAATGCCGTCCTAGACCCCAAGATAGATAGGGGGCGGGGAACTAGCGGGAAGACATTGGATGATCGTAGCCTGGTTGATCTGATCGGTGTCGTTGGGCTCGTCGATAGATAACGGATCGATCATCCGAGGGAGGAGATGTGGACGTGGGCTTGTAATTGGTCATTCCTCCAGGAAGATAGCTACCTGGACAGAATGTTAGTGAGAAGAGTTGATCTAGATTTACTAGATTGTTCCACGTTCCACGGTGTAGACTATTCGGGTCATAGACTCGTCTGTGTCTGGATGGTGTTAGGTACTAGGCCTAGAATGGCTGGACACTGGAAGTTCAATCTGTCCTTACTGGACAGGCGGGACTTTCAGCAACAGCTAACTAGATTAGTGCAGCAGGAATTAGTGGGGGCGGTTATTGGGAGCAAGTGATCGGAGATGGCTTAAGGATAGGATTAGGTCCTTCACCAATAAGATAGCCAACAATTCGCTCTAGATAAGGCTAAAAATGTGAAGACTCTAGAGGATAGTCTGTCTGGGGCGGTGGCTGTTGGGGGGGTATTCCCTAGAGATACCTGTAGCTAGGCAGGCCCTGAAGCGTGAGACTAGCAAGCGCTACCCGATTCAGGTAGTTAGACATAGGTTAAACAAGATGTCTAACAAAGCCGTGAACATGGACACAGAATTGCGCAAGGAAGAGATCCGTCGAGGTTCCGATCGATACATTCGCGAGGTCATTACCCCGGAGGGACGGTCTCTGAGGTTGACCAAGGACATGTGCGAGGCGTTTCGGCGGCATTTCGAGAACCGTTTTACCAAGGAGCCTGGCCTCACTGGCGACGAGTTTCGCAGCTATTTGGCTGACTTTCCTCGGCCCTCGCCGACTGAAGAAGCTAGCTGCGAGGGTAAGATCACGGAGTGCGAAATTGACTTGACCTTGAAGAAGCTCGGCAGAGTCAAGTCTCCGGGAGTTGATGGTCTGCCCTACGAAATGTACTTGAGGATGTCGCATATCTTTGTCCCGATTTTGACAGTGGTGTTCAACAACTGGTTCCGGCAGGGGGCCATCCCCAAACGGATTTCCAGGGGTGTGATCACGCTGTTGAAAAAGGGCAAGGGTGTTGGGCGGGATTTAGATGATTACAGGCCGATAACTTCACTAAACACAGAGTTAAAGATTTTGGCCAAGATCCTGACGGAAAGTTTGCAGTCAGTTGTTGCGAGCTTGTTGGGATCTGAGAAAACTTCAAAGCAACCTGCATTTGATCCGCACGATCATAGAGGGTGTAAAAGACAAGCGAGCGACGCTGGTCAATTTGGATCAGTCCAAGGTATTTGAAAGGGTTGACCATCAGTACCTGGCTGTTGTCCTGCTTGCCGCCGGATTTGAACCCGACTTCTGCAAGTGGATTAGCCTCCTGTATCGCTCCCCCAGTGCGATTAGGTGCCTAGAAGGGGGTCGCGCTTCCGCGACCCTTTGGCTGGACTGATGGACCCGTTCGCATCCTTGGGATGTGGTTCGGGCCCGGACTCCAGCTGAAGAAGAATTGGTCAGAAGTACAAGCAAAGGTCGGAGCGTCGCTTCGTACTTGGCTTCGAACGGGTTGTTCTTAAAGGGTAGGGCTGAGTCGTGTACCATTTACGTCTTACCCCTCATATTTTACCGCTTGTCTGTACTTCCTCTTTACAGGAAACGTATGAAGGCGATCGAGCGTTTGTTGATCACCCTCTTGTGGGGTGGTCGCAAGCATTGGGTCCGTAAAGAAGCCTGTTACCAGCGTCCATGTCATTGAGGCCTGGGATTGCCACACCTGAAGAGTCATCACCATACCTCCCCTAGCCTTACTATCACTCCTCCCATTTCTTGGGGTAAGCGCCGTCGCGGTCGTGGAGAGTTACCGAGTTTCCTCAGCGCCCGTTGGTCGGTCTTGGAGGCCATTCCTCGGTCCAGTAACCTTTGTCGGCCTCGGAGACTATTGTATCATGAATTATTGGAGGAGGTCGCGATGGATCATCTGTGTGACCGGCTCGGCTTGCCGGCATCAGAGTTGCGCTCCTTTTGGTCTTGGGCGCCAGTGGCTGATTATTTCAGCAACCCTGAGTTTTCGCTTAGCTGTCGATTGATTTGGAACGTGCTACCTTTTAATAGCGTACTCTTCAGATGGGGCGAGGGAGATTTGACAGATTGTCATTTGAGTGACTTTGGTTTAGAGGAAACGGCTTCACACGCCTTCTACCATTGTCCTCAGGTGTCGGCGAGTTGACGACTCGTATCGCTCCGGATCAGCTCGTGTTCATCGATCTCACGTACGCGTGTGACATTGTGTCGCCCCCGTTCTCAGGATCTGATTGTTTTCTTTAAGCATCAGCTTAAGGTGAAAATCAGATGTGATCGAAAGCGTTTAATTTCGACAGATATCACTGAAAGGTGGGTGACTGAGGCTAGCCTGGTTCGTGTGGACGGGCCTAGCTTTGATTTCCTTTTTTTTTTAAGTCACCTTAACGCAACGGTGCGGTTTCCTGTTGATCTCCCCACCCCCGGTTAAGTTAGACACTATTTTATGTTCCTAGTTAATGTGAATAAGTCTTGTACCCGGCCTGTTCCCGGCTTTTTCTTGTTATGATCCATGTCGAGATTCCCAATGTCTCCACTTTGTTTTAGTCCTCTTCTTTCATCTCTTCTGAGTCAGCCTTTGATTTTCCCATTCCGTCATTTTTCCCTCCCCATTCCATTAGTGAGTGTGCTTCTTGATTCTATCTATCGATAGAATACAGCGGCCACTGTTATTATTTTGAGGGGGTAGACGGTTCCTACTAACATTGCTTTGTTTTCGTTTTGTCTTTGGTTGACATTTTGAGTTTCTTGTCGGTGTTTATATCCCCTCCCCATCATTTCATGTTTCATGGAATTTATATATATATATACGAACATTACAAATTTTTAATTCATGGGTTGTTTTGTAGGAGCCTTGTGAATATGTGGTATTGTGGTGTGTGCAGGATTGAAAGGTGATGGATGAGTTCTTGTGGTGAATGTGTAATTGTAATGAACGAATGAGTCATGATTGCGATTAACTAAGAATAGCTAGTGAAAGACCAGACTTCTCTCCACCCCCTCCTTCGGCCTCGTTCCATAATTCTGTATTTTTACAAAATAAATATGTTCCTAAATCGGATTATTTCTCCACCCTGGTAATTTATTTTCTCTCCTCTGTCTTTAGTGAGCGCGCTCCTTGATTTTCCAAAATTGGCAAAATACAGCGGCCGCTTTTATTTTCTGTCTGGTGGACGGGGCCTACTAACCTATTTTAGTTTTGTTTGAATGCTTTTTTATATATTAGTTTCATTTGGGGGGTTCACCCCCACCCACATCATTTTATATCATTAAAGTTTTATATATTTTTGTAAAAAATGGTAAAAAAAAATAACATTTTGTACATTATGAAGTTTTTTATGTCATGGTTGTATTTGTAGGATCCCTGAGAATATGTGGTATTTTGGTATATGTCGGGCTGAATGGCGATGGAGTTCTTGTGGGGAATGAGTAAATTGTAATGAATGAATGGGTCATGTAAAAACATTGCTTATAATGCTGATTTTCTAAGTGTAGGTTAGACGTGGCACATGGTCAAAATTATAGGATACCCAATGAGGATCGGACTCACGACTCAGTCGCAAGTGTTCTAGCGATATAAGCTTGCTAACCATTACACCGCGTCAGGTGCCCGACATTATTTATAATATACCGAAGGTGAATGACAAAGTAGAAAAAATTCTGTGCAACACGCATCGTCTTCTATAAGGTTTTCATCAAACTAAAGTAGTGTTTTCGTAGAGTGAGTGGTCAGAACAAATTTGCAATAAACAATAACAAGCAAAGAAAAGAAAAGAACATGGCAAAAAATAATATCGAGAAAGCAAACAATATATGCAGGGCAAATTAACAGTAATAAAGCAATACAACAGAATAAGGCAAATTAACAGTAATAAGGCAAAGCAATAGAATGAGGCAAATTAACAGTAATAAAGCAATACAACAGAATAAGGCAAATTATCAGTAATAAGGCAAAGCAATAGAATGAGGCAAATTAACAGTAATAAAGCAATACAACAGAATAAGGCAAATTAACAGTAATAAGGCAAAGCAATAGAATGAGGCAAATTAACAGTAATAAAGCAATACAACAGAATAAGGCAAATTATCAGTAAAAATGCAAAGCAACAGTAATATGGGAAATTAACAGTAATAAGGCGAAGCAACAGAATAAAGTAAATTTACAGTGATAAGGCAATACAACAGAATATGGCAAACTAACAGTAATAAGGCAAAGCACCAGAATAAAGTAAATTAACTGTAATAAGGCAAAGCAACAGTAATATGGTAAAAAAGTTCACAAACTAAGGAATTGGTTTGACGCACAATGACACACAAGAGCAAGTTTGGATAAGTGACCATTTTATTGGATAGGAAAAGATCCCATAATGCATTTGTGTTGTTCTGCCAACAAATTGGGGAGGGGAAAGTATTTTATAGTCGTTCCAGACACGATAAGAACCAAAAAACCAAAGTATGCCGAGAATACCATGGACGGGGCATACGAGAAACGATGAGATTTTAAGTAAAAGGGAAACAGAAATGATGTATACTTAGGCACAGAAAGCGACACCGTTGAAGTGTCTGGGGCACACGAGGATAGAAGGTTCGGAAAATATGACACTGACTCGACATATTGAGAGCAAGAATGGATAGAGAGTAACATCGAGTGCCCTTCCTAACAAGCTCGTGTAAATAAATGCCGTATCAGGAAGTTAGAGTGGTTGTAAAAAAAGCAAACATTGCTAAGATCTACAAAGACAAGAAGTTATGGAGAGCCATGATCACAGCACATAAAATAATCAAAGTACAACCATAACTATGCTTTCTCACTATAGCGTACCAAAAGATTTTTTTATCGTCAGAATCCATCTTGCACAGTTATAAATCTATCATTCGTTCGTGTATTGGATACTGTAGCCATATCTGGTTTACTGCGCCTACTGTGCGTCTCGGGATTCTTGACAAAATCAAAAAAAGGACTCCAATACAATCGATCCTGACGTAACGTCTCTTCACCAGTCACTTTCCTACCGACGTGATGCCCTCTGTCCGTTCTACAAATATTTTCATTGTAACTGTTCGGACGAGCATTTTTCCGGTGCCCCGACTAAAAGAATTTAAGCTTGCTACTAGATTGGCAACTAGGTCTCACCGTTTTACTGTTGAACCAGTTAGATGCTAACGTCATTTGTACTCTGGCGGGTTTTTTCTCGCACTTCCCACCTGTGGAATTCTTTTCCGATTTCTTGCATCCCTGATAGCTACATGATGAAAAATGGATATTGTACAAGAATGCAAAGTAAAGTATACATTTAAACGTGAACGGGTTAAGCCCCAACACAACATCATCCTCGCTAGAAGAGGAATTTACTCTTTCATTTGATTTTGTTGGCGTAGACAACTTTCAGTTGTCAGCAGTTCAACGTACAGCAGTCATCTTGTTATGGTAAATTACCCATACGCGGTTGGACTCTTCCAAGATACAAATAAAAGCAGGTACTGCTTTTGTCAGAAGTAGAGTTTTTTTTCCACCAACAGTCAGCTCTAACAGTTTGGTCTTAACATTCTTGCTCGTTTGTGTATTATTGTATTACCGATTTTCATTAATATATTTGTTAACTCAAAACCAGTCTTGTGTCTTTATTCTGGCCCCAACAAGGCCACAACACATCTATTGTAAACCCCTTTTTATTTCATTTCTTTATCATTTTCACCTCAAGCAGGGCGTTAATGCCACTAAGACGCAAATGGTTACTGGGAGTGAATTAGGATTGAAAGTCTTTAAAAGGTACCGGAAAACCAATCCTAAACATGAAACAATAGTCCATATAACATCAGGAAAACCTTCAAAAGCTGGACGACACTTCGCAGATATTTCTCCCGAGTAAGATCCCCATCACATAGAGGAGAACATGACTAAAGACTGTGTGTACGCTATCCCGTGCAGCTGTGGAAAGGAATATAAAGGAGAGACAGGCCGCCCCCTTGAGGTAAGGCTTCAAGAACACCAGAAAGCTGTAACACGACGGGAAGTGGAAAAATCAGGCATGGCTGACCACATATGGAGAGAGAAGGGAGATCACTGTCCTCTGTGGGATCATGTTGAGATCATAGACAAGGAACACCATTGGAAAATTCATAAACTTAAGGAATCAGCACATATGCTAGGCCACAAAAATATCCTGAGTCGACCAAGCATAGAAATAAATACAATATGTGAATCAGTAATAAGGAGTGCGAGAGAAAAGCGATAACATCAAAAATTGCAATATGAGCTCTGGTAAAAATATGTAATGATAAGATTGCATATGAGCTCTGGTAAAAAAAACATGTAATGATAAAAATTGCAATATGAGCACTGGAAAAAATGGTTGCTGAAGACATTAGGTTTATAATACCCAGAAATTCATACACAGTTGCCCTCAAGGACACATGGCACATTGGATAAAGGTGTTGGTTAGATCCAGTGACAGGACCCAAGGAGTGTGACTTCAATACCCGGTTAAGGCAGAGGGGAATTAACTGATAATGACAAGTAGAACTAGAACAGTCTACCCCAGTAAAGTATGGCGTCAAAGATGAGGACAATAGTGTACATAATACCACATCTCAGAAATATAGACAGATACATCTACCTCTGTTCAAAAGTGTGATATGCAGTGATCCATGAGGACATGGTTGATTATAGCTGTCTATAACTTCTGTCTAGCTCTTAGCAATGTTTGCATTTTTACTGCCTTTCTCTTCCGTGATCTGACATACCCTTTTAGTTACGTTCGCTTAAACAAACACTTCGAGGTGGCAAACTTATCACGCTAGATCAATTACGACTGAACTGAGTAGTGAGTCCAATCCTCACCGTGTGCTCTATACTTTCAGTCTTGTACACACATCTAAGCTATACTTAGTAAATCACAAGGGGCACTTCAGCGCAGTGCAATGGTTAGTAAGCTTTTCACGCTAGATCAATTACGACTGAACTGAGTAGTGAGTCCAATCCTCACCGGGTGCTCTATACTTTCAGTCTAGTACACACATCTAAGCTATACTTAATAAATGACGAAGGGCACTTCAGCGCAGTGCAATGGTTAGTAATCTTTTCACGCTAGATCAATTACGACTGAGCTGAGTAGTGAGTCCAATCCTCACCGGGTGCTCTATACTTTCAGTCTTGTACACACATCTAAGCTATACTTAGTAAATCACAAGGGGCACTTCGGCGGAGTGCAATGGTTAGTAAGCTTTTCACGCTAGATCAATTACTACTGAGTAGTTAGGGCGATCCCCGTACGGTGCGCTATACTT
>OZ010585.1:120668099-120695599 GCA_963932145.1 Acanthosepion lycidas
GTTTGTGATTTAGTGGTTGTGAGTTCAATCTCTAGGTCGCGTAGTGTGAATTTTATTTAAAAATTTATTTGTATTAATTTATTTATTTATATTGATATATAGGAATGGTAGGATAAAAGAAATCTACATACACGCACAAATACTTGCACGTACGTAAGTATATTTATTCCTCAGGTGTTATAAATATTAGGTTGGTGCAAAAATAATGACGTAATAATGTCGTTTTTTAACGTTAAAAAATACGTCAAAAAACGACATTATTACGTCATTATGTTTGCACCAACCTAATACAATGGTCAATGTTATGAAACAGAGCTATAAATAGATAACGGTCAGAATCCACACCTGAAGATTGCATTAACTTCCTGAAACTCCGAGTAAAGTTATCGACGTTGGATATTATGTATAATCACTAATATATATTGATCCTATATATATATATATATATATATATATATATATATATATATATATATATATATATGACAGAATATGGAACAAATAGGAAATGTTTCACTTTTATTCAAGCTTCACCAGAGAATAAAATATGCAGGAGAAAAAAATTCCCGCTATTTTTAATATTTATGTTCGGTTTTCATTGGTTAAGCAGACTTCAGGTACATATGTCTTGTCAAGCAGCGTTCGTGTATATAATTCATGTGTGTAAGTGTATGATAATACTAATTTGTCTATGCAGGATTCAGATGATAACGTATATTCGTTTGGGTGTAGTGTGGTTGGAGGCGTTTTTATTTATGCTTGTTTTTTTTTTCAGCATGTTGATTTGGGGACGTTTTGTGTGAGTATCAAAGACATATTCTAGATTCTTAGAGAATAGATTTTATAAAAATGGGTGACTAAGTGTGGTTAACGTGTCTTTATAGATGGTGAAATATTTATCAGTACACCCTTACAGTAAAGGTTCTTTCTCTAATTAGAGTGGCATTTATAAAATCAAAGTTATGATCAATTCTGTTTCTGTGTATTACGAGTGAAATTAAAGGGTTTCCCAACGTTTATCTCTCGTATATTCTGGCTTTTAAATTCTGAGACGTTTCGCCAATGTAACTTTTCCTACATTGCACTTATTTTCTTTTTCGTAAATCATAACAACTGATGTGGTGTTGAATATATTTTCTTCTTAGCTATATCTCCGATTGTGTTGGGGGCATAGGTAAAAATCCTAGTACTGGGAATAACTAATTTATTTTCAGATTTTCTTGATAGAATGTTGGAGGGTATGAATTTTGTATTTTTAGAAGAGCCGTCAGAAGTACTGTCGACGGTGGGGGGTGGACTTGTGTTCTTCGTGTGCTCGTTTCTAGCGTTGAGGATGAAATCATATCTCTAGTAAAAAAAAAAAAAGTTTAAACGTTTTTTCAATGTATTTTATCTTCTGTAAATTTTATAAATGTCCCCCGCCCCTAATCAGAAAAGAACACAATTCTTTACGCAGGAAATACTTTGTGGGAGTTCTGATAATTATTTTACCATCTATAAACAAACATCAAATACACTTTATTAAATCACCAGCTTTTATAAAATCCAGAATTTAGGAAATGTCCTCCTACTGCTACAAACTGTATAGCGTTTTGTTTTTTGGTCTGTTTTTTTTTTTTTATACTCATAGACAACATTCCGAGATCAACATGCGGAAAACCACCAAAAATAAATAAAAATGTCTATTAGACTTTCCCCATTTACGCAGACACGCACACGCTCACACAAACGAATATATATTATTATCCGAGCCCCGCATAGACAAACTGGAATTACGGTACACTTACATACATGAATCACACAAAGGAACGCTGACAAGACAAAAGTCGGCTTAACCAATGAAAAACAAAGAAGACAAAACATTAAAATATCATAATTTTCTCTTACTTTCTTTTTCTCTGTGCCTTATTCTCTGATAAAGCTTTAATAAAAGCGAAACATGTCAGACTTATTTATTATTGTTTCCTATTTGTTCCACACATCTAATCATTCTGTCGGATTTCAATCTATATTTGAGCCAAATTGATGTATATATATATATATATATATGTGTGTGTGTGTGTGTGTGTGTGTGTGTGTGTGTGTGTGTGTGTGTCAAAGATTTTTCAGAATTTGTCCATTTCATAATGTGTGACATCATTTGTTTACATTTGGATACGCGTTGAGCAGATATGAATGTACGTCAGAGAGAATCATGGAAGATTGTAGTTTAAAAGCAGTAAAATCGACCTTGCTCATTGTGGCTCAATCGGTTATGGCACGTCAGGCTAAATGACGGTTCCGTATAGCATACAGATTCGATTCCTGTCGGAGAACGAATATTTTATATGAAAATTTCTCAGACATTCAGGTCGGTAAATGTTATTAATTCTTAATTTACTTAAATATTTGTATCTATAAAAAGAATGTGTAAACATAAAAATATCTTAAAATAATTGTCGGACTTTGTCCATTTCATAATGTGTGACATTACTTGTTTACATTTGGATAGGATTTGAGCAGATATGAATGTACGTGAGAGAGAATCATGGAAGATTGTAGTTTAAAAGCAGTAAAAGCGACTTTGCTCATTGTGGCTGAAACGGTTAAGGCACGTCAGCGTAAATGACGGTTCCGTATAGGATACAGGTTCGATTCCTGTCGGAGGACGACTACTTTCTATAAATATTTCTCGGACATTCAGGCCGGTAAATGTTATTAATACTGTTTATTATAAACAAAGCATTTACTTAAATATTTGTATCTATAAAAAGAATGTATAAACATAAAAATGTCTTATATATATATATATATATATATAGATATATATATAGATATATATATATAGAGAGAGAGAATAAATCCTAACGAACCAGTCAAACCTACCTAGGTTTCACCTAAACGGATCTTCAGGTTAGACTAAGAGGGTGCGGTGTATAAAGTCGAGATACATAGAAATGAACCGAATAACCATGAAAAGAACCTGAAAATTTACATAAGATCTAACCAAGGTAGCTTCAAAAAACGTTATTATAATCATCTAAGTAGTTTTAATCATGAAATCTATAGACATAGTAGAAGGTTGTTCACGTCCATATGGGATATAAAGCAAGAAGATAATCGTGACCCCATTTTGAAATGGGAGATGTTAAAAGAAATATAAGGCAGGCGACAAGTTTTGTTTATTATGGATGGAAGAAAAAATTAGCAATGGTCAGCTATAAGAAACCTAAGGATTTATTAAATAAAAGATCCGAGATACTTAATAAGTGTAGGCAAAGGACAGCCTGTCTATTAGTATAGTGTTTTGTTTTTTCTTCTATCTTTGTTTTTTGTTTTGTTTTGTTTTGTCACGTGGTGTTATGTTTTTAATGTTTTTATCAATAAATACTGTTCCGCCATTTCCATTTTAAGCCAGTCTACGCTGAAGATCCGATTAGGTGAAACCTAGGTAGGTTTGCCTGGATCTTCGGGATTTATTCTGATTTACCGCACTACTGTATTGAGCACTCTACGTTTTCGTTGTCTTTATACTCACTTGCATTTTTATTCTTTGGTCTAAAGACTCAAGGCACTTGATTTTATTCGCCTTTTTCTGATGTTTTTAGTTCTTTCTTTTTTATACTTTCTATTTTTTCCTCGGGTACCAATTTGCCCTCGGGTGTCTACAAGCTGAGTCATCCGAGGTTTTTCAAGCGAGTAATACTGTTTATATATATATATATATATATATATATATATATATATATATATATATGTGTGTGTGTGTGTGTGTGTGTGTGTGTGTGTGTGTGTGCGTGTATGTGTGTGTGTGTTTGTGAGTATCACTTTAAATGTTATATTTAGAGGATACGCGTATTTGAACTCATGAAATAATCAAACAATGGTTAATTTAAAATATGGTAATGTTTGAAACTGACTACATAATAATCGTATATGCGGCAACGGTAAATATTTTTTTATATATATCAAGAACAATTGCATGGGAAATAATTATGAAAAAGTGTAAAAAAAATAGTGGTGTGACGCGTTTTGTCCTTTAGGACTTTATCGGTCGAAGTTTGTGTTCCAGTTGATGCGACTTCGCATGCGCACGAACGAAAGAGAGATGCTGAGAATTTGAAATTTAAAACTAATTATCTTTTTAATATGTGTTTTGGTTATATATATATATATATATATATATATATATATATATATATATATATGGTGTTTCATTAAGACGGATCAAAGTCAGCAGTAAATAAATCAGTGTTATTGATGAAAATTTAATATTTCTCTACTGAATCATGTTATTTAAGTCATGGCAATTGTGTGAGAAAAATAATATCCTCCAAATACCCGTCAAAGCTTCGGCGGCAACATTTTTGATGACATCTCTGCATAGTTGCTCATCGATCTGACCAGTATGCCTTATTATCTCATCTTTCAGCTGTTGAATTGTTGTTGGCATATTAGCAAAGACCTTACTTTTGAGGTGACCCCAAAGGAACAAATCTAAAGGCGTCAAGTCGCACGATCTTGGTGGCCAATTGACTTCGCTGTTTCGAGAGATGATGCGACCTCATTCAAATTCTGTTTGAACGTCTATTTTCGTAATATGCTTCGATAATTTTAACACGCTGTTTGATTGTTAATCTTAAGTTGTTAAATGTGAAAGAAAAAGAAAAAAACATTAGACGCTTAAATTTTATTCGCATTTAAAATCGGTCCAAGTTATTGGAACACCCTTTATATATATATATATATATATATATATATATATATATATATATATATATAAAACACCCTTGTGCAAATTAATTCAAACAAGACGAATAATTCCGTTATCGCAGACAATGCATGTAGGACAACTAATCGACAGTCGAAACAATAGTGTCTGAGCCTGATAGAAATCTGATGCAATCATACGCAATATTTTTCAAGACCAAACAAATTTCATCATACACCACGAAAATAGAATCATATTACTGCACACCGCAATCAATTACACCCTGTCACTCCAACAGGTATAAAACTGACCGAATGGTGAAAGAAAGGAAACTCTAAGAAGTTGTTTCAATTAATTTGCACAAGGGGGTATATATATATATATATATATATATATATATATATATATATATATATATATATATATACCCAAGTACTATATATATATATATATATATATATATATATATATATACCCAAGTACTATATATATATATATATATATATATACCCAAGTACTATATATATATATATATATATATATATATATATATATATATATACCCAAGTACTATATATATATATATATATATATATATATATATATATATATATATATATATATTTAAGTAATTCATCGAGCTTAGAAGAAGCCTCAACAGAATGCAGAAAGCACTGGACGGCCGTTTCGTCTTACATTTGAGACTCATCAGCAGTGCGCATCGACTAGCGAGAATTGAAACCTGGACATTTATAGTAATTATCTAAGCGTAGCTTATACGTCACACAAAACCGAAAGTATGATATATGCGACACCCAGTGAGGATCAAACTCACTATTCACTCGAAATTACTCAGGCGAGAGAAGCTTCCTAACGATTACTCCTCGTCGAAGTGAATAAATGAATAAAGTTTTCATTTTGCCTTTATTCATATATATATATATATATATATATATATATATATATATATATATATATATATATATACCCATGACGAGTGGAGACAGGATGGTCTGTCTACGAATCTCTGGAGTGAAAATGCTGAATGTAACATCAGTTAGTGACAAACCTTTTACTTGTATACACACACACACACACACACACACATATATCTATATATATATATATATATATATATATATATATATATATATATATATATATATACATACATAGGGATTAAATATGATCAGAATCCCACAGAATGATAAGATAAAGAAACAAAAAGGAAACTTTTATCAGTCTGACATGGTTCACTTTTATTCTAGCTTAAAAAGTGAAACATTTTAGATAGATAAACGTTCCTCAGTTGTTCTTTATCTTATCACACACACACACATATATATAGTATATATATGTATATATAGCATATATATATATATATATTTATATATATATATATATATATATATATATATATATATATATATCACTTCACTCAGCAAAATTTTACAGAAATCTGCAATACATACATATATATATATATATATATATATATATATATATATATATATAGTAAACATGTTCTACTTACTTCCTCGGTAGGCTCCCGGGAGATGATAGCTGACTGGGAGGTACGCACTACTTCTTCACATATGGGACCAGAAAATCCGGAAGTTGAAATCTATGCCAACATCTGATAGACAAAGCCACCGCACTTTACATTCAGTCCATTTCCAAACTTTGTAATTTCCCTGATATTTTCGTATTGGTTGAAGCAACTAATATTCGGTTAAGGGAGACGTATTTGGGGAGATTAATTATATTTATGCTTCATATATATATATATATATATATATATATATATATATATATTCGCTGTCACCCCAAGCAAGGCAGTACAGCCACTAAAATGCAAGGGGTTAAACAATATGCAGGAATTAGGAACAGAAACATTAATAAGGAATAGAACGAAAAAAGTGTAATCAGGAGGACAGTAAATAGTGATTGACATTGCCTTTAAATTCTTGCAGATTAAAGTTGACTGGAAAACTTGGAGCCAAAAGGAGGTTTTACTTATAATAAGTGTGAGAAAAGAAACTGTTAGCATAGAACTTGCGACTACATCTATCCAGCTCAACTCGCAGCCAGTCTAGTATTGCGCTTAAATATAAAGAGTCTTGGCACCATAGCAAAGAGCTCATCTGAACAAATACAATGAAAGTATTTATTAAAAAAAGGAGAGGAGAGGCAACTTTACGGCGGTTGAAAATTGACTGAAGCCGAGGACCAATAATATTGCTGATTCTTCTTTGGATCTTATCAATGAGTGACAGGTTAACAGCAACGGAACCGCACCATATATGGCAGCAATATTGTAAGCCTGGACGAATGGCAGACGTATAGATATGTAGATGGATTCCGAAGAGAACAGTTGTCTAGTACGACACAGTGAACCGACTTTCTTAGCAGCTGACTTAGCAACGGATTCAATATAGTATTTCCACTTCATGTCAGCCTGAGAACGTTAGCACGAGAAGGGGCAATGAGTTGATGGAAGGCAAAGAGGCGTCTCTCAGATGATTAACGGAGAGAAGTTTAGTTTTGGAGACGTTTTATATATATATATATATATATATATATATATATATATATATATATATATATATACTGCCATCCACAGACAGACTGTTTCGTTATATCGCAGCTCATCAGTGTGGCTAGACGTCCGGTTGCCTCTAGCTAGGATCGAAACCCGGCTGAATTGGCGTCGGTCGGAGATTTTACCCCTAAGCTGTTGAAGGAACTTCTATTTCTCGTCAGTCCTTCTTATATACCTTTTAGAGTCAAGGCTTTATCAAAATATAGGGTAAAGTTTAAGATAGATAGATAGATAGATAGATAGATAGATAGATAGATAGATAGATTAAAAACAAATACAGTTATAGTCTGAATATATGAAACAGTATCAGAAGCCATTGTGCGCAATTTGTTGGGGAGATCTTTGCCATCATCTTCCATGACAGCCCTGACTGTGCCTCTGCTATGCCTTATCAGCAAACCGTTCAAATTCACCTCTCCATATACTGCTATTGAAAAATAATGTTATCTATTTGGCGCCACACGACTATATCTATTTGTTTTTTTTTTCTTTATCTAACTATCTATCTATTTACGAGTATGGGTCGAAAAGAATTTACCTATTCTAATTAATATTTTGTCGCCTCTCTTTTGCTACCGCTGATCTTTTTTCAAAATGGCCGCCTCTCTGCGCAATCAAGGCGGTATCGTCGAAGTTCTTTTAATGAAAAGGGGTTAACGAATGTTTATGGAAAGTCTGCACTTGATGTAGACCTGATAGTTGTGCAAGAAGAGTTAATTGTAATCCCCGTGGAGGAAGGAGAAAATGTCCTTGGTTTCATTTCCTACAGTGGTAGGCTGCTATTAACGTGGACAAAGCCCATCTGGACGACACAAACATTAGAGATATCTACTGCAACATTCTGTGGAATATCTTCAGGCCAGCTATCGTATCGCCCACTGTTTCGTGCAAACTTTTGGCTACTAAAATGTTTGTGTAAAGTTTGTTCCCAGACAACTGGCAATTCCTTCTACTATAAAATACGTATGATTTAATGAACAGGCAACACTTCTGACAGACATTTTCACCAGTTTGAATTCAGATTTCTTTTATTTTCTTAATCAATTCACTTCAAGCCAGGCGATAATGTCACTATGATGCAAAAGACTTTAGACAGAACTGGAAACTCAATTGTAAACAGGAACCAAGGGATAGACACCTACTCCGGGGAAGGGTATGAACTAGACGATAGGCGAACCTATCTACTTCCATTGAGAAAAATAATTAAATAAATACATATTAAATAACATTTCAGAGTTCAGGTGGAGACGTTAGAAATATAGAGTATAGTATAAACCCAACCCTATATAGGAAACAAAAGATAAAACTCCTGCTTAAAAGACCAGGGAAGAGTGTGAACCGGACGATAGGCGGTTCACACTATCTACTTTTATCGAGAAAAATAAATGAATGAATAGTAAATAATATCTCAGAGTTCAGGCAAAGACTTTAGAAGTATAGAGTTGAAGGTTGTAAACTTTAGAAGGCAAGCGAAACCCAACACTAAAATGGATAATCCTCTACTCTGTTCAAACGACCAGGAAAGAGTATGAACTGAATGATAAGAACCTATCTACTTCTATTAAGAAAAATATATTAAATAAATATCAAATAAAATGACTAAATTTGGTGACTATAGAGGATGTGGGAAAAGTTTGCCCCTAAGTTTGCAGAATGAGCCCTTTCCTTTGTCATGCTGGAGAATAACACGTTTAAGTTGTTAGCAAGAAAAACCTCAATGATGTTTGTCGTTCTATCTTCTAAGGCTGTTGGAAAGTAAGCAATAACTGCTTGCAATAAGAAGTAATAGTTTATTATACTAAATATGTTGTTAATAGAAAAGAAAATAACTTATCTTAGCCGACGCGTTTAGTCCTTTGACGGACCTTATCAAGCTAAATTTGAAGTTTTTTTTTTTTTTTTTTCATTTTTTATTTTGAAGAAAGTATATATAAACAAATGAAATATACTGTTAGTTTTTTAAATTTAGTAGACGTTCATAAATATATCATCAGGTTAATTAAAAAAAGTTTGTGACCCTGGGTTTCACACTCTCAGCGATCGTCAGACAAACTGATTAAACTTTTAAATTTTGGATGTATTTAGGGTTGCTTATATCGGTGTTTTTATGGTAGTGGGAGGAAAAATTGTCGTCAGAACGCCATTCGTATGTACGCAGACATAAATACACGCAAGTTCACGCATTGCAGCTTACACAAACATAAACATATATGAACAGCGTGAGACTGGGCGTATATGCGCATTCGTGTGTTGTTGCGTGCATGCGTACGCAATTGGTCACTATATTCAATGTTGGATTGTGTAGCGAATTTCTTTCGCAAGTCGCAAGTCGCAAGTCGCAGTGTCAACGTACAGAGCGTTCGTCTATTTTTTTCGCGGAATAATGTTTTCTCGTACACATATATACGTATGCACTCGCGTTCACACATATTCTATCCGACTGTTTTTTGTTTTTTTGTTTTTTTTTTTTTGTTTTCTTTTTTTTTAAGATGAGGTCTGTGTAAGACTATGGTATGTAAAATTGTTATTACTTTTTTAATTTTTAGTTTTTCAATGCTGTTCTATTATTATTTTAAAGCCGGTTATTTACTTGATTTTGGCGATTGTGCTTATGTATATGGTAGAAATTCCAATTTATAATAATTCTTGGTATTTATGCGTTAGTATTGATTTTACTGGGTGAGGAAGTATAACAGCGTTAATGGTAATTGCGGTACGGCAGTAATTGTGTACTAATGTGCCAATGGTAATTGCGATGCAGTAGTAATTGTGGGGGAGCGGGTGATGATAATGACAATTGTGGCAGCAAATAGTAAAATGGTAGAAGTGATTGTAGTAATGGTGGTGGAATGGTAATAACAATATATATATATATATATATATATATATATATATATATATATATCACGGTCCCAGCGGAAGGTCTGAAAAGCGTAAAGAACACCCCTACCCGCTTCTTGTTGAAACGAACATCGCTACACATAAGAAGCTAAGTAGAGCCAATTTAAAAAATAAATAAATAAAATAAACCAGTTTGTCTGATGATCGCAAAAGCGTGAAAGCCAAGGTCACAAACTCATATCCATAAACTGGGCATATAATATATATATATATATATATATATATATATATATATATATATATATATATGCTTTTATAAATAACTTGAGGTAACCATTTTCTTATAATTTTTTATCATTTTTATAATCATGCATGTCGGCTGGGTAAAGAAGCAATTCTTTCAAGAATGGAGATATTTGAAGAAATCCTCAGAGCAGATTTATATTTTGATAAATTCGATTAGTGGAACTCTCGAGAAATTTTCCATCTATGTAAGTAGCCTTCTCTTTCAATAAGATCAAATTTGTGGTTGGATTTATTTCTGTGTGTCACTCATACAGATGATAAATTGTTGTCTATAAAATTCTTTTGTGGTTCATAGATACGCTTTTTTTAATTATATATATATATATATATATATATATATATATATATATATATATATATCAGAGATGTTTTGTTAAATAATGTAGAAAAGTTCAGGCTATTAATATTTTTATGAAATATTTCAAATTTACGAATAAGTTGTTTTGCTATGTCGTTAAATTCGCCAAAAATCATATTAATTTTGTTATTTTTCCCGAGTACTTTTGAATGATACTCCATTCGTTTTCAAAGGTTATTCTGTGTGTAGTTATGAAACTGATTTTTAATTCCAGCGTTTTCATGTTTGATGTAATTAATTTCAAACTTTTGATGGAATCAAATACGATATATATATATACATATATATAGTAATTCATCGAGCCCAGAATAATCTTCAACAGAATGCAGAAAGCATTGAACGGCCGATTTGTCCTATTTGGGACTCATCGGCAGTGAGTATCCATTACCGAGAATCGAACCTGGACATTTCGATACAAAGCAAACGTCAAACCAAGTGTACCACGGAACTTGGTGACGAAGAAGACACAAACTTGACTCAATATAGGCGCCGCTACTCAATCAGTTCCACAGTGATACCCATCCGAGTATACGGATAACCTCAGAACAGTGCCCCAAGAGGCACCTCTGCTTATTGAACCATAGCCCCTCCTCACGATATATACAGACACACACACAGATATATATATATATATATATATATATATATATATATATATATATATATATATATATATATATATATATATATATATATGCCATATAACTGAAAACATAATCGGATTTTTTTTTTTAAGTTTCATTCTTCATAAAAAATTTTCAATATTTTGTAATGTTTAAAATTCTTTTGTTGGCCTAAACAACATCTCATTTTATATATATATATATATATATATATATATATATATATATATATAACTTGAATTCGTATTTATATTTATGTGACCCAGAAAAATCATACTGCCCAACAAAGCTTCAGTTTATTCAATCTGTTTCGCATTGAGAGAAATGAATCTTATGATTGAATATAATAACAAACGTGGTCTTTGTGCCATCCCACTTACAAGTCAACCAATCTGTTGTTTATTTTGTCCAACAAGCGACCATAGAGGGTTGAAGATCCCATGCAAAGGGTCAATTGTCTCACATCCTGTCGCCAAAATCATCTATTGTTAAAAGAAAAAAGCGGACGACAAATGGGGTTAGAAAAAGATTTGGAAGCGCACAAAGGAAATAAAAAGAAAACAAACACATTGTAACATTATCCTGTTATTACAATAGCATTTAATCTCACTGATTTTGACCGCATGTCGACGTGTATTGGTTAATATGCTCATTCCTCAAATCATTATATATATATATATATATATATATATATATATATATATATATATATATATATATATATATATACCTGGGTATTTTAAATCTTTATAAATATTTCAATAGTTAAACATTTTCTTAGATATAGTTAAAAAAAATTTTAAACAACATCTAAAATATTATTACAGTTAGATTTACGTTAAAAATATTCGAACACAGTGGCATTCCATATCACGTGACGTCCGCATCTCGCGACGGACGCTACTTGTAAACAAACCTCTAAAAACAGTTATTTCTGAGGAAAAATCGAGGTTGATCTGAAATATCTAAACTACATATATATATAAATAAATATAAAAAAATACAAATAAATACTTTTAAAAAAAACATTTTTTTTTTAATTTGCAACTTTTTAGTTGTTATATATATATATATATATATATAAATATAAAAGTGAACATAGAAGTCAACACTTAGAGGCGACAGTCTGTTTCATGCTATATGCAATCGTCAAGCACACGTGGCTTGACGATTGCATATAGCATGAAACAGACTGTCGCCTCTAAGTGTTGACTTCTATGTTCACTTTTATATTTACACACGCTCTATCTCTGATATTGAGCACTTTATTCCATAAATATAGCACACCTTAAGACTATATTTCTTTATATATATATATATATATATATATATATATATATATATATATAATGGTGGGAGTTTATTAAATTTGACCACTAAGGCTTGTTTATGCAAGATTTTAATATATCCTTTTTTGTGTATGAGTTTCTGCACAGCTGGGTAAAATTCACTTTGAAAGTGAATAATTTCTCGTTCTGGTATGTGTACAGAAAAAAATGGAATCTGCGACCCGAGTTCAATTTCCCGTATACTTTTGAACTTAATTCCCTTGGAAAAGAGACGAATCCATCTCTTCTCCCCAAACTGTGTGTTAAATAGCTGGAGAGACTATATCTGAGTAGCGAGTTGATCCTCATTGGATGCGCCATACTTGCAGCCTTGTGCGACAGCTACACCATGCTTACGATAGCCTTTAGCCTTCGGTGGTAGCCAGTGTCGGCGAAAGACTACTATGAATTCAAACCCGTGGAGAAATCACTAGCAAATTATTTTCTTTCCAAATAATTTATTTCAATTCATAGAAACCTCGAGGGGAGAGGGTGAAATGTTCGCCTATATCCTCAAGAGATATGCTATTAAAAATAATGAGAAAAACTTTCAAACCCCATTCGTTATTATTCAGAAATTTCTCATTTTAAAATATAAAAATGTTCTGATTAATTTCACCCTAGCATATTATAGAAGCGTTATAATATTTTATGTTAGGACCAGCATTCTCGTCTTGGCTTTTATTCGGACAACGTTTCGACCATTGTATCATCCGCCCTTCTTCTGCAGTTTGTCTTCGTACTCAGTAATCTTGTTGGAATTTCAAACCGAAATTTTTATTCAATCTACAAAGATAGAGACCAATCACCCAATAGATTAGAGTGTTGATTAAAACAATTACGTTTTCTTAGTAGTTCTGATTTTAATCTCTGGGTCTGGTAGTGTTGAAACGGTTCCGTGGAAGAAACAAGCCGTACAAAAGTACAATATAAAGTAATGGAGAGTGAAATAAGGACTACAGTAAGAATAATATCTTTGATTATTATTATTATTATTATTATTATTATTAGGTTGGTGCAAAAATAATGACGTAATAATGTCGTTTTTTGACGTTAAAAAATACGTCAAAAAACGACATTATTACATCATTATTTTTGCACCAACCGAATATTATTATTATTATTATTCCTTTGATTTCTGGTATATACTCATTTTGTTTCCGGGTCCAGAGACCTCATGTCAGAAATGGTATCATGACATTTTCCACTGAGCAGTTTTGAAAAAATAGATCACACATATTTTACATAGATAAAGTCCTTTGTAAGTTGTGAGCTGTACTAGAGAGAACAATATTTTGTATTTCTTTAAAGCATGGGCTACCAGAAACTCCTTCAGTGAGTCTATTGGAATATTTTCCAATCAATCCGAGGGCTCCAACTACAACTGGAATTGTTGATGCCCTCATGTGCTAGATTTTTGAGAGTTCGATTTTAAGGTCCTTGTATTTTGATACTTTTTGAAGATCTTCAAAGATACATTGCAGTCTGCCTGACATGTCAATAAGGAGCATTTTGTCTTTGCTGTCTCTAATTACGATATCTGGGCTGACACTAGAATAAAAAATGGTAAACATCGGTCCGACTCCCACTAGAGTAACACAAGGTAGACATTTGTCCGTTTCATACTAGTATCAAAAAGGTAGACATTGGCCAGGGCCACACTAGTATCAAAAAATTACACATTAGTCCGCCTTACACTTGTCTCAAACTTTTGACATAGACCATAAAAATAGACATCGGTCCTGTTTACATTAGTGTCAAAATCATAGATAAGGTGTGATTTACGTTTGAATCGGAAAGGTAAGTAAAGGTACAATTTACTTGAGAGTCTTAGAAGATAGATATCGGTTCGCTTTGCATTTATGCATAAAGATTGACATAACTCCCGGTTTACATTAGAATCAAAAACGTAACATTGGATTATTTTAAGAAATTAGAAATTAGTCATTGGAACGATTTACTCGAGAGTCAAAAAAGCAGACATAGATGCGGTTTATCATAGAATGACAAGGGGTACCTCGAGGTTGTGTAATGATTAGAAAGCTTGTCTCGCTAGAACAATTACGACTGAGTAGTGAGTTCGATCGTCACTGGGTGCCCCATACTTTCGGCCTTGTGCCACGTCTGAGCTGTGCTTAGAAAATCATTTGGGCATCCTTACGTGGTATAATGGTTAGCAAGCTTGTCTCGCTAGAACAATTACGACTGAGTAGGGAGTTCGATCCTCACTAGGTGCCCAATACTTTCGACCTTGTGCCACATCTCAGCTACGCTTGGAAAATCACTATCATAGAATGACAAAGGCTAAGTATACATGCGTTTTGCACTGCAGTCAAAAAGGCAGGTTTAGGTTCAATTTAAGTGAGTAAAAAAAAATGATCGCTATAGCTGTGTTTTGCACTGGAGTCACAAATCTAGACATAAGTGCGGTTTACGGAAGAATAAAAATAAGTTTTCAATCGTGCCTATAATTAGCCCTTCTTTTTAGCTGGAGTTTTACACTTCTATAACGGTTGAAGTCGACTTATTCTAGTCCTCGACGATAGAACAAATATCAATATGGCTGCTGTATCCAATGTGAGTATTGTCAAAAGAAGACCATTGCGTAAATTTTCTGTCGTTATTAAAGTTATGCGCTTTTTGACGGAGGAAGATGAATGAGATGGTATACATGTTAAAAATGCGCTCCCACGGGACGAAATTATTTAGCATCTGCAAGATGAGTTGGTTGTTTCATTGGCAAATAGAATCAGGCGTTTTAAGCGGATCGTTGGCGCGCGATGATGTACCTTTCTTAAGAAGCAAGACTTTGGCGCATTTTTCACGATGAGGAATAATGCCCGTGCATCGACAGCATGCGTGACATGCTGTCTGACGAGGAAAACTCTTGCAAAGAAATGACAGTGATGCGTATTCACAGACCTGCTAAAACAGGATAAGAAGCAAAAGAATAAGAAATATGTGCAAATCGCTAATAGATTATTTTAACATTGTTGTTCTTTTTTTCTTTATCTTCAGATGTTCTCCTATTCTTTTTCCTGATTCAGAATATTCGTTTAGCCATCTCGTTTATTTTCTCCGCTCTACTTTTAATTTATTTACAGCTCCTCTTTCTTTCAATATCGCCCTGCTCATTTTCCAGCACATTTCTTTCTTTATTTTTTGTCAGATTTTAACGCTTAAATTTCTTCTAGTTTTTTTTTTTTTTTCAATTCAAACTCTCATCCATTGACCAATCACTTTTCTTCCTTAACACATTTTATTCGAATTATAACTATCATACATTTTTATGATCAGCAATTTTGCTGTCTAAACCAAATACACTCTTCTTCTTCTTCTTCTTCTTCCTTGACTAATTTTTTCTTCCTCCATATCTGCCTTGTTTTTATTTATTTTTTCCTCTTCTCACTTTCTCCTCATCTGCATTGTCTTTTTTATATTTAGACCTTACTTTTGAGGTAACCCCAAAGGAAGAAATCTAAACGCGTCAAGTCGCACGATCGTAGTGGCCAATTGACTTCGCTGTTTCGAGAGATGATGTGACCTCATTCAAATTCTGTTTGAACGTCTATTTTCGTAATAGGCTTCGATAACTTTAACACGCTGTTTGATTGTTAATCTTTCCATGGTTTAAATTGCCAAAGACTTAAGTTGTTAAATGTGAAAGAAAAAGAAAAAAAAATTATTAGACACTTAAACTTAATTCACATTTAAAATCGATCCAATTTATTGGAACCCCATTTATTTATCTCTGTATTTTTTTACATGGTTTCCAGTGCAAATGATTTTATGTGCACATATAAAAATCAAAACCATACGCATTCATTTTCTGGTAAGCTGTATATACTGCAGTCAAAAAATACAACACATGGTGTATGCAAAAGTGTGCATTTAGAGACTAACTTTAAAAAAAAATATGTATTCAAAGATCAAAAGAACTTCCTGAAGATTTTAAAAATCGCATAGTTGAAGCCTATAATGATGGAGAAGGCTACAAAAAGCTATCAAAACGAATTGGAGGGCACTTCTCCACCGTGAAACAATTTTTTTTATAAATAGTCGTCCTTTGGTGTGACAACATCACAATCGCTAAGTGGTCGTCTGCGAAAAATAACAGAAAGAACAAGTAAACATCTAGTTTGGCAAGTCCAGGCAACTCCTGCTATGGCCTTTGCAGTTGTCTAACGCTACCTGGTCGATGTTGGAATCAATTTGCATACATCTACAGTGCGAAGAAGTATGAACAATGACGATTTTTATGACAGAATATCTAGAAAAAGCCGCTGCTTACAAAATTACACAAACATACTCGCAAGTATGCAAAAGCTCATATTAATAAGCTAGAAACATTGTGGCAAAAGGTTTTATGGTCGGATGAGCCCAAACTAGAGCTTTTGGGGAGAAACAATAGGCGATATATCTGGCGAGCTCTTAATTGAAGAGAAGAATTTGATACCAACCATTATACATTGCGGTGACAGCATTATGCTTTGGGGGTGCTTTGCTGGAGTTGAAACAGGCAAAATAGTACGTAGTGACAGCACAATGGACTCTACAAGATACCAAGCAATTTTGAACGAAAATGTCTTGTTCTCAGTTCAAAAGCTGGGTTTAGGTCAGGGCTAGAACTTCCAATAGGACAATGATTTGAAGCACCAAAACAAATACGCAAAACTATGGGTTCGTAAAAAGAAATTTCAAGTGTTTGATCGCTCTAATCCAAGTCGTGTATGGAAATGATTGAATGGATTGAATCACATATTTCCCAAATGGAAATCTGTGATTCAAGTGAAAGAAGACAGTGCATGTAAGAAACCCAGGTAAAATCGATTAATTGTGGGAGATTTGACAAAAAGAATGGTCAGAAATCGGCACTCACTACTTAAAACTTTTTTCAAATAATAGAAAAAGACTAGTTGACATTGTAACCTCAAAAGGAGCAGTAACCAAATATTAAAAGTAAGGGTTCACTTACTTTTGCAAATCTTAAATTTTTGATTAATAATTATATTCCAGCATTATAAAAAAATTGGAAGTGGCTGTAATTTATTTAATAAGTTTATGTTCTTAATTAATATATGGTTTAATTAAGATTTATTGATCGTCTGGAAAAAAAAAGAGACAATTTTTTAAGATATTATCTCAGAAGTTTACTTATTTTTGTAAAACACTGTTTATGTTGGTTTATACCATGGCAGGGTTTCATGAGAGATCGGCCTGATTTATATATATATATATATATATATATATATATATATATATATAATTATTTATTTAAAAATTATAACATATATAATTATTTATTTTAAAATTATAACATATATAATATATGTCATAATTTTTAAATAAATAATTATATCTGCTCTACTCTGTATTGAGCACTCTTTTAAGAATAGTAATTGTTGGTTATTGGAATTTATTCCATATACACCAATCATATACTTGTATATATATATATATATATATATATATATATATATATATATATATATATATATATATATCTAAACAGGTTACGATGGACAAATTGTCACCATTTTATATTTTTTTGTAATTTCGCGCATGCGCGTTGTTTGTTTTTGATTTTATCGACTGCACACTAAAATAGTGTCTGTTGGGAACCGTCTGTGAGTAAAATGACGCAATTCATTCTGCTAGAAATTTAGAAATGGCATGCTATACAGCTGGTAATTCGCACCGGAAACTCCAGTATGAACATTTCAGAATATTTGGCGGTCAATCAAGTGCTTTGAGGAAGTAGTACTGCGTGGGCTCAAGATAGTGGCTACTGGAAGTCCCTATGCCTGGACAAAAGGACTCTGCACCATGCCACACAAGCAGGAGAACCCAGTCATGGCTCTTACAATATAACCTCTTACATCTGGTCACCTAACTGCGCAGACTGCAATCACTTGATTATTGTGTGGAGCGCAGTTTATTGAGAGGCTAACAAAACACTTTGTAACACCAAAGATGAGCTGAAGGAAAGGATTATGGCAGCATTCACAAACTTAAACAAAAAGACCATCCATAAGAGTTGCAGGAGATTCCGAAGTCGTTTGTAGGCCATGGTTGTAGCCAATAGTGACTGTATTGAATAAATTTACTCTTCAGTATATCAAGATAGTTTTATGTAATTTTGGTAAATACATATGATAAAATTAGACGTCAGTATTATTTTCATTTTTGCGTAATTTAGACGACAATTTATCCATCGAACTCTCTTTCTCTGTCTGTCTGTCTGTCTACTTCTCTCTCTCTCTCCCTCTCTCTCTCTCTCTCTCTCTCTCTGTATATATATATATATATATATATATATATATATATATATATATATATATATATATATATATATATTATAATTATTTTTAAAAAATTCCTTCACTACATAAGAGTTCTCATGTATCAAAAACAAGATCCAAAAACTTCAATATAATTATTAAAATTAAATTGAATTAAAATATTAAGCCCTGTTTCATCCTCAAACGTAATTTTTGGAATAACTAATCTTGAAGTTTATGCATCTTTATAAGCATATTCATTCGTAAAATTAATTACTATGGAAACGGCTGAAGCAATTATTTCAATAAGGGGCGTAAGTGTTAACAACCCTCTACAAAAACAGTTAACGAACAGGAAGGTATGAATATCTTTCATCAATTTTTAAGCGTTCTATATTAGCTAAGTTTTATCGCAAACGTGATTTGAGCTAAATTTTTAAACCAAGAGTTCAGGTTTAATGGCTCAAATTAAGGCAAATTGGCCGAGACGACGAGAGATTGTCACCCCAAGGCGGGAAAATTATGATATGATTGACCAGAGTAAATTGAATGTTAAGTTCAGGTTTTCTTTTCTTTTTCTTTTTTTAATTTATTAAAAAAATAAATTTTCCCTTCATTAACTTACTCCTTTTCCCAGCGCTCACCACAGTAAACGGTCTCTTCCTCGGCTTATTCCTCTTTTGATGGAGCACCACAATAAAAGATCCCTTCATTATGTGACTCCTTTTTTCACTGCCCACTAAAATAAACTCCCCCTTTCTTAGCTTGCATCTCTTTTTTACTGTCCACCACTATAAACGGTTTCGTGATAATGTTATTTCTCTTTTCATAGACCAACACAATAAACCATTACTTTACTTCTTTTCCCACCGCCCACTACAATAAACGGTCCTTTCATTACTGTACTGCTTTTTTCACGGGTCACCACAAAAAAAGGATCCCTTCTTTAGATTACTCCTTTTTTCACGGGTCACCGCAATAAATGACCCTTTCATTACCTTAATCCTTTCTCCAACTGCGCACCACAATAAACGATCCCTTCCTTAGTCTACTTTTTTATCACCACCCACTACAATAATAATTGTATGTACGAAATTGAATGTAATGAATTTAACCAGAATTCGAACTCGGAGCACCACCGTCTTCTTTCGAACAGTTAACCATTACACTACCTGCGCATCCCCGTAATAAGTAATAATAAAATAATCATGGAGACACTTCCGTTTGATTCCGTTTGCTGTAAGGTGGCTACAAAAATGAGCTAATTGAACAGAAACGCCATATTTGAGGGCATCTTCACTCGATAATAAAACCTGGCTACAGTTAACGGCTTAATTCAAACCACATGTTCAAGAATGGTTTTTAATTTCATTTCTAAGAGATTACTTTATTAGTCAGGTAATACACAAGAAGAAGAAGAAGAAGAACTATACCAAAACGGAATTGAAGGCAAAAATTAGTTTGATGCTATTAGCAACTAAGCAATATCTATTGTTACGTAATATCTTAATGCGATAAATTTGAATCTTGGAGAGGTGCAGCGAACACAGGGAAAGATTTAACACAGTGACTGCCAAAACCGAGATAACTCGTGGTTTATATTATTATTATGTGGTCGACTAATTAATGAAAAGACGAATAAGCTAAAGAAGGGATCGTTTAGGCATCTTCTGATACATTTTCATAATACATAAATAATGAATTTTTTAGTAATTCGTCTCTAATGAAGGGAGCGTCATGGGCGGTGAAAACACAAGTAAGCTAAGGAAATGACCTTTTATTGTGATGGGCGATAAAGAGAGGAGTAAAATAAGGAAAGAACCATTTATTCGGGTTGGCGGTGAAAAGAGGACTAAGTTAAGGAAGGGACAGTTTATTGTGGTTGGAAATGAAAAGAGGAGTAAGCTAAGGAAGGGACCGTTTATTGTGGTGGGTGGTGAAAAGAGGCGTAACCTAATAATGGGGTCGTTTATTGCGGAGGTCGGTGAAATTAGGAGTAAAGAAAGGGCCCTTTATTGTGGTGGGCGGTGAACATTTTCATCTGCGGGTGCCAAGAACGAATGCATTCGCTTTGATAATTATAGTGTGAAAAAAAACGTTAAGACTTCAGTTGAAGCTATAACTCAACTAATATAATCATTTTATTGCCTAAGTTGGCTCATTATAAAGTTTGCGCTGAAAGTCGAATTTGGGAATTGACTTCTGGAGGCCAACATGTTAATTTAATACAGCTTCAGTTGTTTGGGTAGAAGACAAAATGTATTATTGTAGGTGAAACAGTTTTTGCATATATTTGTATATATATATATATATATATATATATATATATATATATGAGGGTCTTCATTGTGCAGCCGACAGGTAAGACGTAGATCGGAGTCAAAGTTAAAATATATTTTCAAAATAAAATCACATATTAAAGGATTAAACAGGGCTTTGGGTTTACTCAGAGAATATAGTTTCTATAGGGAGCCCTCTAACAAACAACAACATCCCTCGGAAGAGTTAGTTACATTTATTTGTTTATTCCTCGTCTCTTTGAAAAAGGACACTGGGGCGTCGAAAAATTCCGACTTTAAAATCATTTTCTTCCTGCTTCAATTTAATCAAAAATTTATTATAATATAAATATCATCAATATAATATTGGGTTTATCATATATTCAATAATAAGTATATTAACGAAATTAACCCATTACTGCATAAAGCATTCTGAAAAGTTTAGTTTTATTTACCTTATCTACCTTGCTGGTTAATGTTAATATTAGGGCTGCTCAACCAATGAGAAACAAAAACGCAAAAATTCCCAAATAGATGAATATCTTATCCATATTTTACTTGTTTGTTTTTGTTCCTTATCCTGTCATATATATATATATATATATATATATATATATATATATATATATGTATAAGTGTGTGTGTGTGTGTGAATGCGCGCATGCGTGTGTGTGTGTTTATTCATTAGACCTCAGGCAAGGCGATAATGGCATTAAGACGGGAGAGATTAGTGGGAATTCAAGAGAATGAGAAAAATTTATTGAGGAGAAAGGACTATATATATATATATATATATATATATATATATTGCTTAACATTATTTTTAGAAGATATACATATGTTTGTCATTTAATAAACATGGAGACCTACCAAACTCTGTTACATATTCTTTGATAATACAAATATAAAAGCATCATCCGAATGTACAAAATGGCTAAAAATAATATAAGCATTATTAATAAAAAAAAAAAAGAAAAAACCAACACTCAGTAATGTCAACTATGAAGACGGTCAAAATGAACTGACCCTGTTTGGAAAATAAAACCTTCTTATAACTGTAGATACATATATAAAACAATAGATATATTCAGTTAAAAGCAAGAATAAAATTCATCCTTGTTAAAAGTTTAGCGGAAAGCACTCTAGCTTTAACGAGGTCTGCTCTACTCATTGTATTGAGCACTTTATTTAGTTGTTTTGCGTACTTGTATCGGGTTTTTTTTTCTTTCTTTGGGCTTTAGACTTGCATGCTGGACACTTATTTTCGGCTAACGTACATGTTCTTGGTTCTTTCTTTTTTTATACCTTTTTTCCCGCTTTGGTGTTCGTTGAATTATTTGCAAATCAAGACACGGATGGTTTTCTGAGCGAGTATAGTTTCTTATACTAATAAGATTTCTATTAATAATCTATCTATCTATCTATCTATCTCTATCTATCTCACTCTCTCTATCTCACTCTCTCTCTCTTTCTATATATATATATATATATATATATATATATATATATATATATATATATATATATATATATGTATATATACATATATACATATATATATATATATATATATTTGTTAGTCCTCAGCGTTTGATGTCTGTGTATGTGTGTGTTATTTCATTAATACTGGCGTACTTTTCCAAATAGTTGAATGATTTCATAAAAATTCGCTGAATATTTCATGATTAGTTCATTATTGAATAAATGTCGAATTCATAGTGATAACTTTTTTGTTTAAAACCAATATTACGAATATAGGTGGCGTATTTACCTTATCTGGTAATAACAAGGAAACACCTCACAAATATTAATGATATCTTGGTACAAGAGTTAACGAGGTCGACATTAATAGTGAGTTTGGCTCTCACCTGGTGTCTCTTTCTTTTGGATTTTTGAGTAAATCAAAGGTTATGCTTTCTAAATAAAAAGAAGCTTTTAGATTTGTGGAAAAAACTACAATATTTTGAAGCAGTCCGCCATGGTTGATTCGTCAGAAAGTTGACTTGTTGATGCTATAGTTCAAAGAAGATGATCCCAATATGCACCCCCGGGGAAAGTGCGAGTGAAATTGGGTAGATGGAACAGTCAATAATTTTCCTAGCACGAAGTCACAAGTCAGCGTGAGCGAGGGTTTGAGCGTACTAGCATTGTTCAGATTGCTAATTAAGACAGATTGCGCTTTCTCCCAGAAACTGCAACTAAGATCCAATCAGTATAATCGTAATATAAACAAAATGTGCCCTCTCTCGGCGTGGAACAGACACAAATATAATCTGAGCAGGTGTCTTCGAAAGGGAATGTCCCGCCACCCTAACACAGAAATATGATCGTAAAACTAGTGATTCTGCCATTATATATATATACATATATATATATATATATATATATATATATATATATATATATATATATATATATATATGTGTGTGTGTGTGTGTGTGTGCGCGTGTGTTTGTTTATAACACATGCTGAAAAAATTCCACCTCATTTGCGTTGAGAGAGGACACAGAGTACTGTTTAGTTGACCACACAGTCTCCAATAACCCTAAAAGCATACAAATAAATCCTCTACAAAAATCAATGCACTGTATCAATTTAGATGCTCTTTTAGAGATTGTATCTCTGATACAAATTATAAACCGACTACATACATTGGTTTTACTACAACCACGCTCTCCCATAGACTTACCTGTCATATTTCTGATCTTAACACCCTTAAAACAGCATTTATAAATATATATATATATATATATATATATATATATATATATATATATATATATTATCTCTCTCCCTCACTCTCTCTCCCTCTCTCTCTCAATATATATATACATATATATATTAGGTTGGTGCAAAAATAATGACGTAATAATGTCGTTTTTTACGTTAAAAAATACGTCAAAAAACGACAGTATTACGTCATTATTTTTGCACCAACCTAATATATATATATATATATATATATATATATATATATATGAAGAAAAATATTTGGAAAAAACAAACAAAAATCCTTAAATGCAATTATGTTGTTTTAATATGAATGAAATTCAACGTCTGACGTTTCGGTTTAATAAACCTTCTTCAGGACAATATTCATTAAAATACAATTAACATAATCAGTTCAACATGACAAAGACGATGGACATAAAAACATATATATATATATATATATATATATATATATATATATATATACCAGTCGAGAAGACAATATTTATGAATCAAAATGACAAAAGGAAAACTGGTAATTTTCTTTGATAAAGTCCACATTGGACGAAACGCGTCAGCAATTACCAGTTTCCTGTTGTCATTTTTATTTATATATATATATATATATATATATATATATATATATATATATATATATATATATATATAATTAAAATTTAAAAAAAACAGGCAACATTGAGGGTCCATTGATTATATTTTTTTTCCAAGCATCAAAAATGGTTTTAAAATTTACGTATTATTTTCATACGCTCTTGAGGGGTAGTTGATGTAATGTGATAGAGAGAGGGGGAGGAAGAGACTGGAATCGTTAATAAAACAGTTATTAGACTGAATAAGTCTTTCATATAGACGAAACGCGCAACATGGGGAAATTTGATTTTGTCATTCGGTTACCCACTTATATCAATTCATATAAAATCATTTCCGATTTATCTAGGTATTACGTGACGCAGTCTTCTGATACTGGGTTTGATCTTCTCTGGATGCTATTCTGTGGTGGTCTTGTGCCTGACTTGCCTATGCTCATTTTTATTTTGACAATTTGTTTTAATGACAATTTTACCATCTTTTTTTCGCGCCATTAGTGCAGGGCTGCCATCTTGTACCCTTTTAATTTGTCTGCTTCTCAATGTTTCAAAAGCTAATGAAAATGAAATCCGTTTTGCCGTGGTTCCTTCTGGAAGCTGTTTGGAACATTATCCAGTTGAATTTTTTTATTTATTTTCCTCATTCCTGTTTCCACTCCGCATCTCTACCACATTCCATCCAACCTAGACGATAAAGCAAACTATCATCTCAAAGACATTTTTATGTTGTCTGCCTGCATTTGTTTTTTGTTGTTGTTTTTGTTAGTCTTAGTCTTACTTCTACACATGCCTTTGTTCTATTCGTCTGCCTGTCTGTCTCTTTATTTGATTGTTTCTGTCTATTTGTTTCTATTTATTTATATATTTGAGGTGAGAACACGTTTTCTCTTTCTTTCTTTTAAAATTAGTCATTTGTTTTTTGTTTTGTTTTATTTTGTTGCTTTCCTTCTTCATTTTTTTTTTCATCGTCTTCCTCTAATGACTGAAACATAATTTAACTCTTCATCAATGTCTTTCACTTAGACAGCTGGTTTATGTTAACCATATTCCTTAACACATCCCTTGCCGACGCTTCGTTTTCTCTCTTTTTGAAAAAGAAAAAAAAAAGCAAGAATCCTAACTATCTTCAGTTAATTTTTCCCAGTAGTTTTTCTTCTTTGGAATTAACTAGCGAAGTAGCGTTGTTCATAAAGATAATTATAGAATGAGTAGTCTGCGTAGATGAATAAAAAAAAACTCTTTAAGAGACTATTTAGACATTTAATGCGAGGGAAAGACATTTCAAATGTTTCCCAGATTTAGAGATGCCTCTTTATTTACGATTTGAAATACCATTCACGATTCATGAGATGTTTTGGTCAAAAAGACAAGCTACAAATAGAAAGTTTCTAAATAAATGAATTGGGTCAGTTTTTATGAAAATAGAGTATAGATTTGTGTTATTTGAAAAAAAAACTCTGAGCGATTTATTGAAACAGAATTTTATTGAAAAATGAGGAACTCGCTTGTCAACAAAAATCAGGAAATGAAGAATAAAAGAATGTAAAACATGGTTGCTATTAGAAAGGTGACGAGAAAATAATAGAAAATCACCAGAAAGAAATGTATCACTTGTATGCAGAGAGAGAAAACGAAAGAATGAAAGAAAGAAATCTGTTAAATGAATACAGAAAGAGAAATAGAAGGAAACAAAAAAGGAGTAGCTAAAAGTGACAACAGAAAGAAAGAAAGAAAGAAAGAAAGAATACAGAGTAAAAATGAAGCAGAAAGGAATAACATATAAATATACATACATGCATTCATATATACATACATATATACATACATATATACATATATACAGAAAGAAAGAAATAAAGAAAGAAAGAAAATGTGAAATTAATTCATGTAAAATGAACACGGAAAAAGAAAAAAAGACAAAGAATGAAAAATAGGGAAAAGAAAGAAAGAAAGAAAGAAGGAAGCATGGTGAAAATGAAACAGAAAAGAACTACATACATACGTACATACATACATACATACATAAATAAAGAAAGAAAGCCGTATGACGATAAACTACATACACGTCCTGGATAATAGTTTTTAATATCAAAAATACTTTTCTGAGAAACAAATATTACGGCAATACATTTTTGGGGAAAAAAATTACCAGCTATACATTATTTTAAAAAAATATTACCAGCTATACATATTTGAAGGAAAATTATTACCAGAAATAGATTTTTTAAGAAAAAACTTTTTACTAGAAAAATTATTACCAGAAATAGATTTTTGAAAAGAAATTACCAACAAGAAAGAAAGAAAATGTCAAATTAATACAGTGTAAAATGAACACGGAAAGAGAAAAAAAAAGAAACAAAGGCAAACAATGAAAAAGAAAGAAAGAAAGAAAGAAAGCCGTCATGGTATAACAGAAAGAGAAAAAGAAAGAAAGAACACAACAAAAGAAAGAGAGAAAAAAAAGGAAAGAAAAAAGAATTAAAGAAAAAAGAAAAAGTTAAAATGAAAGACATCAATACAGAATAGAAAGAGAAACCCAAAGGATCAACATATCAAAAGAAAAGAAAAAAAAAACAGAAAAAAGAAAGAAATGCGTGGAAGCATAACAGAAAGAGAAAAAGAAAGAAACATTATACAAGCGAATATGGGAACAAACTACTAAAAAAAAATTCTAAATACTTTCCATGCTAATCTATATTATTTTCTGGCTAATATAATTGGTGAACAAGCATATCCTTTCATAACCTTACCTAAATCTGTCGTTCATTACCTAAATCAGCAGAGTAATGAGTTTGAAGATTATCGCGTGAGAACAAAAAATGGTAAGAAAATAAGAATTTGTTTGCTGATGAGAGCGACCTTCCTTAATGGA
>OZ010585.1:120700599-120745599 GCA_963932145.1 Acanthosepion lycidas
TATGAAGCTATTGGAGTAGAAGAGACGGCTACATTTAGGAGATTCGACAGTGAAGGGGTGAGAGCGGGATGCCAGCCTCGTAGGCCGCTTGAACTCATGAAGTCTGGGAACCAGCGAATGCAACTCCTCGGAGCAATTACCATGAAAGTATTTGTAGAACAGACAGAGAGAGGCGTCGGCACGTCTGTTAGAAAGTGACTATAGACGAGATTCCAGAGCAGGGCCAGTTATATTGCATATCCGCCTCTGGAGCCTATCAAGAACCCCGAGGCAAACAGAAGGGGCTACAGACCATATATAGCAGCAATACTCCATGCAAGGGCGAATTGTTGATTTGTAGATCTGGAGGATCGATTCCGGGGAGAAAAATTTCCTGGAGCGGCACAGGGAGCCAACTTTCCTTGCGGTGGACGAAGCAATTGACTCAATGTATTTGTTCCATCTCAGGTCAGCCGTCAACGTGAGACCGAGCAGCCGCAGAGAGTTGCTCTCGAGAAGTTAAGAGTCAGTTTTCGATCAAAAAAGGGTTCCTTTTTTTATTTTTTTCTGTGTCGCTTACGGCCACATCACGTTTTGAAAACCGGTTCCCGTACAATCAGCGAATTTAAGCAACGTCAAGTCTGGTCAGTACCTAACTGGGTGACCGCTTAGGGATACAAGATGCTGTAAGCATGAATGTGCGTGTGATCTAACGGCTAATGGCTCTGGAATGTTAATCGGAGAGGTGAGTTCCAATTACATTTGGAAAAAGGTATGAATCTACCTCTTCCCCTCTAGCTATGGGTTAATTAGTAAGACTTGTATCAATAAACCATTATTATCTCAAAATTAAGTCTTACAGTCTAAAAATATTTTCTTGCTTTAAATATCGTGCCAAAGTTGATAAGCCGTATAAAACGAAATAATCTTTTAAGTTTTATCATTATTATTATTATTATTATTGTTGTTGTTGTTGTTGTTTTTGTTGTTTTTGTTGTTCTACTGCTTTCAGTAGTGTATTTACTATTTTTTATATGTTTCTTTTTTTACCTGTTTCTTTTTTTCTTGTTTCTTTTTTTACCTGTTTCTTTTTTTTACCTGTTTCTTTTTTATTTCATTTCCTTCTCACCAAAGATAAAAATATTTTATAACTTTACTCCCTTCTTTCCCTCTCTCCCCCTCTCTCCCCCTCTCTCTCTCTCTCTCTCTGTCTCTGTCTCTCTCACTCTCTCTCGTTCTTGGTTTTTCTTTCTTTTCCTCTTTTTCTTCAATTTCTTTTCTTTTGTTATTTTCTTCTTTTCTTCCTCCTCTACAACATCTCGTTCTCTTTTTTTTCTTTGTTTGGTACGACTTATTATGCAGTTATTTATAATTTAGTTGCTTGTGTCATTAATTAATGTTAAGTTGATTACATTGTCAACGCGCCAAGCAATTAAGAAAGCTTGATCTCAGAATTGTTGATCGGCTTCATTTCTTCATAAAACTTCGTTTACCGAAGCTTAGAAAATAAACTCAATTCACTTTTCTGTCACTTCTCTTCGAAGAAACATAACGATTTCGCACAAGCAGCTACGTGCTTCTAGCGGTTTGTAATTATTACTCATTATCATTATTCGTTATTATTGCTTGTCACCATTTTTCACCATCATTACCCATCATCATTACCTGCAATCATTACTCGTAATCATTACTTGTCATTATTATTTATCATCATTATTTGTAATCAATACTTGTCATTATTGTTTGTGATCATTACACGCAATCATTAACCGAAATCATTTCTTGTAATTAGTACTTTTCATCATTATTCGCAATCATTACTCGTAATTATTACTTGTCATCATTACTCATAATTATTACTCGTAATTATTACTTGTCCTTATTAATCATCATCGCTTGTCCTCAATACTTGTCGTTATTGTTTGTGATCATTACACGCAATCATTACCCGAAATCATTTCTTGTAATTATTATTTTTCATCATTATTCACCATCATTACTCGGAATTGTTACTTGTTATCATTATTTGCCATCATTACTCATAATTATTACTCGTAATCATTACTTGTCATTATTATTCATCATCATTACTTGTAATCAATACTTGTCATTATTGTTTTTGATTATTACGTGCAATCATTATTCATCATTACAACCCGTAATAATTTCTTGTAATTATTACTTTTCATCATTATTCACCATTATTACTCGTAATTATTACTTGTTATCATTACTTGTCATCATTACTCATAATTATTACTCGTAATCATTACTTGTCGTCATTATTCATCATCATTAGTTATAATCATCTCTCGGCAGTACTACTTGTCATCTGTACACGTAATCATCATTCATCATTACTTGTAATCATTATTCATTATAATTACTCGTAATCATTACTCGTAATCATTACTCTTAATCATAACACTTAATCATTACATCATGTTAAATTTTCATATTACTTTACTGAAAGGAAATTTATCCACCTCTTCACAGTGGTAGGAGGTGGCAAAAATTGAAAACAATAATTACCCAGTTACTGAGACAACTGTGGCACTAGCGTCGCTATCGATCAACCGTCTCTCTTTAGAGCAATGAGGAAGATGCTGTCGAAGGGTTGGAATCCCTAAGACGTCCTGTACTGCGAGCTATTCGAAGAGTAGAGGGGAACAGATAATATTCTTTGAACCTGTATTTACTCGAATTCTCAGGTTACCAGGATATAATACTATATATTGCCCAGTTTCAACTAACATTGCCACACTGGCGTTGATATATCCCAAAAGTCCCTCTTTCGTTTAATGGGGAAGGTGCTGCCAGACCGTTGGAATCCCCAGAAACAAGCATTTCTCAAAACTTTTCCACAAACTGAATGATGGCAGAAACACGACAGACTGTTTTGGTTTATTGGTGTATTTTGTTATTTAATGCCAATAAAATTTTCAGGATAGGTGCATATAAAAATTGGGCCGAGTGGTTAGAATGTTCGCATTCTGACCATGAGACCGGGGTTTGAATCTCACTATGTTAGGAAGGAGACTCCTTGATGTTATCAGTCTGGAGGGGTCGATCCCAGAGTGCTACAAAGTACCTGAAAAAACATACCGCAGGTTGACCCAAGCTTTCTGAGCGAAATTGGCTAGACGAGACTTCTGGAGGCACTGGAGTCAAAAGTCATCGTAGCCGAAGGTTTGAGCGTGCTGGCCTTGTTCAAATTGTTGATCACACTAGATAGCACACTTTTTCCCAGAAACTGTAACTAAGGTCTACTTATCATAGTTGCAGTATAAACCACAGGTGGGCTTTGTGGGTGTGAGTTTAGGTACAGCCATTGTTGTATGTTAGCTTTGTATTGAATTATTCGTTTATACAGCTTATCAACCCTTTACGGGTTTATTTTATTCCGGGAATTTTCGACATAACACAATGTCATTGTCAGGGTGTTGTTTATTGCAAGACAAATACTATAGCATTCGTCATTATCTAATCAAAAGTGTTTATCTGAAAGTTGATTTTTTTTTTTTTACTTTTGAAGTGCGTGATTGCTTCACACCGTTTAAGGGGAGGTAACTAAGTATGGTTTGGTGAGAGTTTTAAAGAAATAAGTAATAAATACTATTAATTCAAATCTTCGTATTTTTGAACCAGAAAATATATTCAAACTGTGATAATTTTTTTAGATAATTATTTTTGCTGAAACAAATAGATGACATTTTGCTGCAAGCAAAAAGAGGGGTCGAAAAGTAGCAAGCATTGCTTCTGGAAACAAAACACGGGAAGCTATCGAGAACCATAATCGTCAACGTTGTGAAGGTACATGGAATATAGACTGAGAAACAGAGAGAGTGAGGGAAAGCGGTGGAGAGCGAGAAGGGCACATAGAGAGAGAGAGAGAGAACAAAATAGTGAGAGAGGGTAGAGAGAAAGACGAAAAGCGGTATAGAGCGAGAGATGTACATAGAGAGAGAGAGAGAGCAAGAGAGGAGTGAAAGAGTAAAAGAGAGAGGGAAAGAGAGAGAAGAGAGAGAGGAAAAAGCGGTAGATAACGAAAATACATGGAGAGAAAGGGAGAGGGCGAGAGAGAGCAAAAGCGCGGGGAGAGATAAAAGAGAGAGTGAAAGCTGTTGAGAGCTAGAGATATACATACATACATACATAGAGCGACAGAGAGAGAGAGAGAGAAAGAGCCAAAGATAGAGGGAGAGCTAGAGAGAGAGTTAAGAAGGAAAATAGTAGATAGAGAGAGTGATACATATATATATATAGAGAGAGAAAGCAAAAGAGAGAGGAGTGAGAGAGTAAAAGCGAGAGGGAAAAAGAGAGAGAGGAAAAGCGGTAGAGAACGAAAGATACATAGAGACAAAGAGAGGGGGCAAAAGAGTGCGGATAGATAAAAGAGAGAGTAAAATCGGTAAAGTGCGAGAGATATACATAGAGAGTGAACAAAATAGAGAGAGAGAGAGAAAGAAAGAAGGAAGGAAAGTGATAGAGAGCGAAAGCGATACATATAGAGAGAGGGAGAGCCAAAGAGAGAGGGGAGAGATAACAAAAGAGAGTGGAAGAGAAAAAGAGATACAACGTTTAGATCAGCGCTTCTCAACCTTTTTACCCTTACGTAACCCTTAAAATTAATTATATATCTCAAGGACCCCCTCCGTAAAAACATAATTATATACATCTTTTTCCTTTTTATTTTCATCATAGTTCACGTGGTAAATATCATAGTATATCTTTTTGAATAACTGGTTTAAGTAAAAATGAATACTTGTTTGTCAAATTTTTCGGTAATGCTGAATAAAATTAATACTGTTTGTTTATAATACTTCATCAGCGAGTTTTTATTCACACACAAAAAAATTCGAAACTCAAACGTCAAAAATAAACATAAGTAACCAATATCATATACGTATAATATAAATGTAAACAGAACAACAGATAATTGCTGCATCAGTTTTTTTTTTATTGTTTTATCCTTTACTGGCAATGTTGAAAACACATAAGGTACATCAGGCAACACCTGTTCTTGCAAAACTCTTGGGGACCTTTTGCGGAACCTTAGAGTTGCGGTGAACCCTGATTGAGAAACGCTGGTTTAGATTAATAAATCCGTAACCTGAAACGTACCAATTAGCTGACTTTTTTTTTTACTGGAATAATGTCTGATCTGCTTCAGTAATATTTCGTATTAAATTAAGTGCGTTGACAGGAAAGAAGAGCACGTTGAAAAATAATTAATAATCGTAAAAAAAAAAATAAAAAAAAACATCTTCATTTATCATGATGGTAAATGTATGCAATATTTTTCGTAATAATTTGGTTCGTTCTCCGTTGCTATGGATATCAGAAATGTCAGCATCTTTCTTCTAGATTTGACATTTTTAGTTCCTTGTCTCTCTCTAGTTCTCTCTCTCTCTCTTTCTCTCTCGCTCTCTCTCTATCTCTCTATCTATCTATCTTTATCTTTATCGCTCCCTAGAGCTTTTTCCCTCTCTCTTTCTTTTCTCTCTCTATCCCTATCTTTTTTGCTCTCTTTCTCTCTCTCCCTATGTGTCTCTCTCGATCTCTACTGTTTTTCCTCTCTTTCTCTATGTATATCTCTCTCCTTCATCCTTTTGCTTTCTCTCTCTTTACCGCTTTTCTTCCCTGTTCCTCTCTCTATATATATTTCTCCTTTCTTTCTTCCTCTCACTTTTGCTCTCTATATATGTATGTATTTCTCTCGCTCTCTACTAATTTCCTCTCTCTTGCTTTTCTCTCTCTCTTTTCTCTCTCTATATCTCTCCCGCTTTCTCCTCCCTCTCTTTTCTCTCTCCCGCTATCTCTTTTCTGTTTCGTCTTATTTTACTTTCTATCTCCCTCACTCTTTCACTCTCTACCTCTATATATCTAGCTATCTTTTTCATTTCATATTCTTTATTTTTTTTTCTTTTTCGTTCTTGCTCTCACTTAAAAAAAATATGAATCGTTTCACCCCAAGCAAGGCTATAATGGCACTAGCACGCTGGGAGTTAAAGTGAGTGAAAGTGAAAGAGGAGACTGAGAATAGGGAGGATTGAGGAAAGGACAAAAAAGGAATAGGTTTCAAGAAGACAGAAGACGATTGACGTTGCATTTAAATTTTTGAAGATTGTAGTTATCGGGGAAGCAAGAAATTGGAAAGGACTTCCACAGGTGGGAAGTAATAAAAAGCCGTTAGAGTAAAAATGACGGTTGTATCTAGCTAGTTCAACAGTAAAACGGTGAGACATAGTTACCAATCTAGTAGCACGCTTAAATTCATGTCTTCGAGGAACAAGTGCAGTCGCCATGAAAATATTTTGTAGAAAAGACAAAGGGAGGCCACGTCACGTCGTTGAAAAACTGACTGAAATCGAGATGCCTGGTCAGGATCGATTATATTACAGACCCTTCTTTGGATTTTGCGAAGAATCTCAACATATACAGCAAGAGCACCAGACCAGATATAACAGCGGTATTCAATGAAAGAATTGGAGATTTATGAATATGCAAAATGGATTCTGATGAGAAAATTTTTTCTGGCACGACACAGTGAAGACATGGCATACATTATCAAAAAAAAATTTAAATTAAAAAGGAAAACAGTTTTTCTATGTTTAATCTCGTTTCTTGTAAATAGATACAAACTTTCACTCCTCGTTTGATTATTTTAATGGTTTCATCCAAAGCAAGGTGATAAAGCCACTAAGACGCATGGGGTAACAAGGCATGTAAGTGAAAGATAATGGGGAGGATTGAAGAAAGGATTAAAAAAAGGAATAGGATTCAAGAAGATAGGAAATGACGATTGATGTTGCATTAATTTTTTTAAGATTGTAGTTATCATGGAAGAAGGATATCGGAATGGAGTTAACTCTTCGAGTAGAAGTGGCGGTGTCATCTAGCTAGTTCAAAAGTGAGACCTACTTGCCAATCTAGTAGCACGCTTAAATTCATGTAGTAGCGACATCAGGGAAAAAAACTCATCAGAACAATTGCCATCAAAATATTTGTAGAAAAGACAAAAGGAAGTCAGGTCATGTTGATGAGAAAGCGATTGAAGCCGAGATGCCTGGTCAGGATCGATTACATTACAGACCCTTCTCTGGATTTTGTTAAGAATCTCGATATATACAGCAGGAAGATCAGACATAATATGGCAACAACATTCAATGCACGGATGAATGGTAAATTTATAAATGTGTAAGATTGATTCTGACGAGAAATTATTTTTCTGGTACTGCAATGAGCCATCTTTCCTTGCAGTAGACGTAGTAATTGATACGTTATAGTTGCTCCACTTCATGTCAGCAGAAAACGTGATCCCAAGAAGGCATAGTATGTTGACCCCCAGGCGTTTAGCCATACTGATGACAGATGGAAATGGTTGTCTGTGATTATTAAATGAAAGAAGTTTTTGGGTTTTTTTTTTTTGTCTTGGAGGCGTTAAAATTTACCTCTCTCTCTCTCTCTCTGTCTATATATATATATATATATATATATATATCACTCACACATGCTCTATATTCATTTCATACATCTTTACGTTTTCGTTTTTATACTTCGTCTCTGTCTCTCGCTCTGCCTGCCTCTCTTTCTCTATCTATCTTTCTCTTTCTTTCTTTCTATCTTTCCGTCTTGATTTCATATATTTTCTTTATTTTTTCGTTTTTGTTCTGCCCATGTTTGTTCTCTCTCTCCCTCTCACCCTCTCTCTCTTACACATTCACTCTCTCTCTCCCTCTCACCCTCTCTCTCTTACACATTCACTCTCTCTCCCACCCTCCCTCCCTCTTACACATTCACTCTCTCTCTCTCTCTCCCTCTAGCTCTATCTCGCTATCTCAGTTTTTATTTCTATGTAACTTTCATAGTTCCGTAAATTTTATTAAATTTTATTTTATCTTTTATTTTGTACTAGCAGGTTTCGCCCGCTCGCCATCGCATCGCAAACTAAGATATATTCGCTACTTGAAATATTTTAAACAAAAATTTTAAATGGCTTGTTATAGTTAAGGGAATTTTTTCAAATAGATGTCAACTTGTTAAAAGCCAAGTAAAATGCAAATTTCAAACACTTCTCTGCACTATATATGACAATATTCCTAAACGGAATTATTTCTGATTTGAAAATCAAAACAATCCATAAATAAAAAAGAAAACACATTAATGAAGGACAGTTAATTAATGAAATAACTTTTTTAAATAGATTTGCAAATTAGTTAAACCTGAAGAGTGATAATATTTAATACGTATATTGAGCATTTTCGCATATAACTTACAACACAATCTCGTCCCTGGCTGGTGGTATCACGGCTCTGACCAGCTCTGACCAGCTAAGACCAACTTGGACCAGTGGCCCGAGTGAAAACATTCGGGTCCCCACGTTAAAAACTGACCTTGTGTCACAACCTGACTCGGTGGGGGTTCAAGTAAAAAAAAAAAATACAATAGACTCGTCTCTGCCTATTATGAGGCCATGTTGGCGAGTTGACGGCTCGTATCGCTCCAGAAAAGCTCGTGCTCCTTGATCGTGCATACGCGTATGTCGCCCCGTATTCTGGGGTGAAACGAATGGTGATTTGGACGACGCGAAAGGAGGAAGTCTTGTGCAGCAACCGTCTTTCTCGTCAGGATCTGATCCGATTCTTTGAGCATCAGCTCAAGATGAAGATTAGAACTGATAGAAAACGATTCCATTCGACAGTCTTCAGCGAAAGGTGGGTGAAAGAGACGAGCTTGGTTCGTTTGAACGGAGCTAGCCTTGATTTTCTCTTTTAGGTCAACCTACGTCACATCGGAGTGGTTTCCTGCGGAGCCCTCCCCTTGGTTAAGTTAGACAAGCTTTTGTGTACCTAGTTAATGTAAGTGTTGTTCCTGGCCTGTTCTCGGCTGCCTTTTTGGTTATGATCCAAGTCAAGATTCCCAACCTCCCCAGTTTGTTTTGGCCCCTTTTCATCTCGACTGGGTCAACTTTTATATTTCCCATGTTCGTATATTTTTTCTCCTTTCCTACTTCCTTAGCGAGAGAGCCTCTTGATTTTGTCCAATGGGCAAAATACAGCGGCCTTCTTTTTGAGGGTTGAACGGGCCCTACTAATATCAGTTATGTTTAGTTTGCGTTGTGTTAATATTTTAGTTTGTTATTGGGTTCATCTCCCTCCCCTTTCATTTTATTTATGTATAAATTTTTAAGTACATATTTTATATCATTAGATTTTTATGGCATGGGGCGCGTTTTGTAGGTTTCTCTTGAGAGAATTTGGTATTATGGTGTATGGAGATATGATTGGTGACGGACGAGTTCTTATGGTGAATGTGAAAATTGTAATGTATGAATGGGTCGTGAATCAGATTAGCTAGGTATAAGATAGCTAGTGATGACCATTCTCAGCACCTCCCCATTTTTGGCCTTGTGCCGCAATTGTATTTTAAATACAATAAATAACAAGTAGAGTCGGGTCCGCCTATTATGGGGCAGTGCTGACGAGCTAACGGCTCATATCGCTCCAGAAAAGACCGTGTTCATTGATCGTGCATACGCGTGTGACAATGTGTCGCCCCCGTATTCTGGAGTGAAACGAATGGTGTTTCTAACACTGCTGGTTACGGTCCGAATGGTGAATTGGACGACGCGACAGGAGGACGTCTTGCGAGGCAACCGTCTTTCTCATAGAGGATCTGATCCGATTCTTTGATTAGAACTGATAGAAAATACTTGGTTTCGACAGAATTTAGCGAAAGGTGGGTGATTGAGGCGAACTTGGTTCGTTTGAACGAGGCTAGCCTTGATTTTCTCTTTTAGGTCTACTTATTTCACATCGGGGTGGTTTCCTATGGAACCCTCTCCTGGTTAGGCTAGACAAGCTTTGTGTACCTAGTTAATTTGAGTAAGTGTTGTTCCTGGCCTGCTCCTGACTACATCTTTGGTTATGATCCAAGTTGAGATTCCCAACCTCCCCAGTTTGTTTTGGCCCCACTTTCATCTCGACTGGGTCAGCTTTATATATTTCCCATGTCCGTATATATTTTCCCCTTTTCCCTCTCCCTTAGCGAGAGAGCCTTTTTATTTTGTCCAATGGCCAGTATACAGTGTTCTCTCTGTTTGGAGGGTTGAACGGGTTCTGCTAACATCACTTATGATTTGGTTTGCTTTGTGTTGGTATTTAGTTTGTTTTCTGGGTTCATCCTCTCTCCTCTCATTGTTAAATATTAGAATTTTATCTATGAAATATTTATTATCATCAAATTTTTAAATCTCGGGGTGTGTTTTGGAGGTCCCCCTGAAAGGATGCGGTATTATGGTGTATGAAGGAGTGATTGGTGACGGACGAGTTTTTATAGTGAATTCTCAAATTGTAACGAGTGAATGGGTCGTGAATCGGATTAGCTAGGTATAAAATAGTGAAAACCAGCCTCAACCCCTTTCCTCCTTTTCACCCTTGTGCCATAATTGTATTTTTAATACAATTGTAGAGTTGGGCGGTTGGGGCACCTCAAGCTTGTCTCGCTAGATCAATTACGACTGAATAGTGAGTTCGATTCTCAATGGGTGGCCCTTACTTTTGGCCTTGTGCCACATCTAAGCTATGTTTGGAAAATCACTAGTGTGTGAATTACTCTACCTCGAGCAGTTTATAACATCCTATTTTTCATCTCTCAGTTGCGTCTCTGTCCTTGGGCAGAGTGCAATCAGGAGTGTTTTCGTCAAAGGACAGAGACGCAACTGCAGAAAATTATACTGAGAGGTGCCCAACCCAGAGGAACAGCTGCCCGAAGCCGCGCCTACTTATTGTACCAGACAGAGGGATCGGTGCTCGTACAGAGGCCAACACAACCGACGGTTGTGGGGACTCAGGAATTTTTGTTCCTAGCCCAGGTGTACGCGCTCGGGTTCCTCATATTAAACCGACCTTGTGTTGAGTAAATACAAAATAAGTAGAGTTGGCCTTTTAACCTCATTCGTTGGATAACTGCGCTCCAACTTTCGCATTTATTCATAAAGATTCCATGATATAGGTTTTACTTAATTAGTCTAACTCTTCAAATGTTGAATGTATAACTAATTCTAATTTCTATTTTTCCCATTTGTACGCTACATTAATTTTATCTTATAAATTGTCCCCTGTTGTGTTACACATGAAATAAAAATAATTGTTTTTACGGAAAATAAGGACCTACGTGACTTTAATTGGTAGCAGAAGAATTATCGCTGAATTTTTAAAAGGTAAGCTTCAACATTAATTCAATACATAAATGCAGTGATCAATTTTGAGTTCTTCTGTGGTTTATTGTTGCCTATCGCATCTACTCCTCCCTAGCTATTGGGATGATGCCCAAACCAAGACTCCTCCACAGGAGCTAGCTTAAATGCCGGCCGATGCGGTGGCTTTTATGTTAGTTTATAATAAAACGTGCACTGCAATTTTGGATACAAAAGGAAAATAAGAGTCACTCCCCTTGAACCATGAAAGCAACGATAATGACTAGTATACTATATTAACATATATGTTTAACCTCGCATAATCTGGCAACCTTAAACTTTAGTTTAATGAAAATTGTTCATTGTGCCTAGGGAACTTTTCTAGGGCTTTTGAATGAGCTATAAATCATTGAAATCAGACCAGCGGGAGCGGAGGAGTTGCTTGGACACACACAAATACAATGTACTTTGTATATAAGATTCTTGCTTTCTCTTTCTTCTACGTTCCATGTATTTTCTTTACTTTTTATTCTTTTTTCTTGCTCTATCTCTATATCTGACTCTCTCTCTCTCTCTCTCTCTCTCTCTCTCTCTCTCTTTATCTGCCTACCTATCTTATTTTCTCTTTCCCTTCAGAGATTTTATTTCTCTTTTCTTTCTATTTTCGCTGGTCGTTATTCTCTCACGTTTTCCTCTTTTAATCGAATTATCCTCTTCTTCCTTGTTCACACCCTATTTCGTATAATGTTTCTTCTTCTTCATTCCATAGCACCTCTATCTATCTATCTATCTATCTATCTATCTATCTGTCTGTCTGTCTGTCTGTCTGCTCGGTACTTATTGTTCCATGTTTCTGACAGAAGTTAAAGATGCAAAACAAACCCCAACAATCAAACTACGCTTTTATACTCCAGCTGACATTTTGACCCAGCGAATTGCATTCTGCAAAATCTCAACAAAATTTTCTCTAGGAAATCATTTCTTTTTTTTTATCTAATATTGATCCCCCATCCTTCTCTTCTTCTTTTCCTCTATCACGCCTCTTTACTCTTGCTCTCACTTTCTGTCACCTCTTGCGTGCTAGTGGCACTCCCGCCTTGCTTGGGATGAAATGCCTAAAAAAAATTATTTCACTAAGAGATGCCATAAGATTTCTCGAATATTCATGCCAGTAGACGAAAATAAATAGAGTATCCACTAAAAATAACGTTTAAAGTGTTAAAAATAGATAGATAGATAGATAGATAGATAGATAGAAATGAAAAACGAAACAGAATGAGATAGATAGATAGATAGATAGATAATGAAAAGACTGGAATAGATAGATAGATAGATAGATAGATAGATAGATAGATAGATAGATAGATATAAATATAAATATTTTCATGCGAATCATTCGGATGAACTCTTCGTTATTGGACTTAGACTTTATGAATTTAAACGGGATACAAGATCGGCAGTAAGGTCTCATGCCCAGTTGAATTAGCTAGATGTAACCGTAAGTTCTTGCTGACAGTTTTTCTCGCATTTCTCGCTTATGGAACACTCTTCTGGTTCCATGATTTCCAGACAATTTTGATCTTCAAAAATTTAAATGCAATGTCAATCATTATCTTGCTTTTTAATAATATTTCCCGTTTTTCTTATTCTTTCACACTCAGTAACCCCTGATGTCACTTTACTTCCTTACATAGGGTCATATAATATATATATATATATATATATATATATATATATATATATATATATGAGAGAGAGAGAGAGAGAGAGAGAGAGAGGACATATATGGAGCGGGTATCTATCTACACTTTTTCTCTTTTTTATTCTATTTCCATATCTATCTATCTATCCCTTTCTTTTATTTATTCTCTTTCCTTATCTATCTATGTATGCGCGCGCGTGTGTGCGCACTTGTGTTTTCCTAATATATATATATATATGTGCATGTGTATGCTTTATGTTTGTATAAAATCAACAAATGTTCGCGCCATGTGTGTGTGTGTGTGTGTGTGTTCAAACGTTATATTTGCCGATTTTGAAACAAATCGTTTGTCACAAGCGCAACACATATCGATGTTTCCGTTTGTAAAGCAAAACGAATGAAATTTCCCAGTAGATAGTCGTCGTCGTTCTGCCGTTCTTTTGGGAAAACTTCAGAAATCTTGGCCCCCTTCCAACCCGTATGTGTAACATTCGCAATTGGCAGTCGTCAGTTGCTGTCTTTTGTCCGTGCCATCTTTCCGCTCGTTAGATCGATTCAGACAATCAGAGTTTGGTTACAAGTTTGGTTGGGGTTGTGTGAACGACAAACAGTGAATGGTAAAATTTCGTCCCGAATTGGCACTTGAATTCCCATGTCTCTGCAATGTAAGACACTTTCACTGCTTGTAATAATATTACTACAGAAGAAGAGAAAGAAGAAGAAGAAGAAGAAGAAGAAGAAGAAGAATGAGAATAAGAAGTATAAGAAATATAAGCAGAAAAAGCAGAAGAAGAAACATAATAATAATAAGAAGCATAAGATTACGAATAATAATAATAATAATAATAATAATAATAAGTAGAAGAAGCGTAAGATTAAGAAGAAGAAGTAGAAGAAAAAGCGTAAGATTAAGAATGAAAAGAAGTATAATAATAATAAGAAGAAGAAGAAGTATAAGAATAAGAAGATGAAAAGAAGAAATATGAGAAGAAGAAGAAGAAAAAGGAGAAGAAGAAGAAGCATAAGATTATGAAGAAGAAGAAGAAGAAGAAGTAGAATAATAAGAAGCATAAGTAATATAAGAAGAAGAGGAAGCAGAAGAAGCAGAAGAAGACGAAGAAGAAATATCAGAAGTAAAAGCATAAAATACGAATAAGAAGCATAAGAAATAGAAGAAGAAGAATTATAAGAAGAAGAAGAATAGTAATAATAAGAAGAAGAAGAAGTATAAGAAGAAAAAGAAGAAGAAGAGGAAGAAGAAGAGGATAAAGAAGAAGAAGAAGAAGAAGAAGAGGATAAAGAAGAAGAAGCATAAGAAATATAAGAAGAAGAATTATAAAAAGAAGAATAGTAATAATAATAATAAGAAGAAGTATAAGAAGACGAAGAAGCATAAAATTAATAATAATAATAATAATAATAATAAGAAGAAGAAGAAGAAGAAGAAGAAGAAGAAGAAGACATCGACTATATAAAAAGCTTTGCCGGATCTATCGACGAAATCAGATATTCCTCACGAAGTTTTACCGGGAAATTGGAAAAGCAGTTATAGACTTTTTGATGTATATAACTGCTTTTCCAATATCACTATCTATTGAAGAAGTGAAAATATTATCGGAGAATATTTGGAGCAACCTAAAGGAATATAATCCCAGAGTGGATCAAAAGAGAACAAAAAAGTAATGAAGATAAACCTGTGCAAAAATGGAAAAATATAACCAAGAATAACGTTAGGCAAACAAAATTCCAGAAATTTAAATTTCCAGGAAATGACAAGGTACCCAACTTTTAGCGGTATCATCTGTCATCAATGCATAAAACTCTTGCACAAATTTTATCAATGCTAATTTTATTAATTCCAGAATGGATAACTGAAGTTATTACATAATCTCCTACCAAAAAAGTGGGAAACATATAATCCAAAATATTATAACTAGTCTGTCTACCACATTTAAATTGACCATGGACGTCCTGACGAACTGTATTTATTCTTTTCTCGATGAAAATACATTCTTCCCCTAGGATAGAAGGGATTTCGAAAAGGTTCAAATGATTGCAAAGATCAACTATTAATAAATAAAATTATCGTTGAAAACTGCAGAATAAAGTTAGAAATCTCACACAGCATGGACAGATTACCATAGTCTTTGATAATGTGCCACACTCTTCGATCCTTAAGACTTTGGAAATGTACAAAGTCTCCACGGTTATAGCAAATTTCCTTAGATATAGGATAGAACTGTGAAAAACCATATTATAAGAAAATCACACCCAAGGTACTACCACTAATTTTTTGGAATATCCGACGAGGAATCTTTCATTAAGTTTCCCTCTCCTTCTTCTGTTTTGTCCTTAATTCCAACTTTCGCATGAACTAAATGGCAATAACTATGGATGCAAAGCAAAAAGGAAAGTATTTAGTCACCTATCATACACTGATGATATCAAACTCTTTTCCAAAGACGACAATGAGTTGAAAGATATCCTCAATAGAGTGAAATATTTCAGTAATGACATCGATATGGATTTCGGATTAGATAACTGTATAAAAATAACATTTAAGAAAGGGAGAATTACAGAAACACAATAGATCTATATCATCAGACATTCAAATGTAATGTCAATCGACATCTTCTGATGACATGATCTTGATCCCCGTCCTTCTCTTTTCTTCAAACATCCCTCTTTACTCTTACTTTCACTCTCTGTAATCCCTTACGTGCTAATGGCACTCACGACTTGCTGGGTGTCAAATGCTTATAAAAATTATTTAAATAAGATATGCCATAAGATTTCTCGAATATTCAGGCCAGTAGACGAAAATAAATAGAGTATCCACTAAAAATAACGTCTAAATTGTTACACATAGATAGATAGATAGATAGATAGATAGATAGATAGATAGATAGATAGATAGATAGATAATGAGCAGAATGAGATAGATAGATAGATAATGAGCAGAATGAGATAGATAGATAGATAGATAGATAGATAGATAATGAGCAGAATAAGATAGATAGATAGATAGATAGATAGATAGATAGATAGATAGATAGATAGATAGATAGATAGATAGATATTATTTGTCCAGGCCTGGCGTCTCGGCTTCAGTCACATTCCCATCACCGTAATGTAGCTTCTCTCTTCCTTTTCTATGAATATTTTGATGGGAATTATTCGTATGAACTATTCGCTAAAGGACATAAACTTTATGAATGTAAGCTAGATATAAGCTGGTTATATAGACGGTAATAACTATGGATGCAAAGTAAAAAAGAAAGTATTTAGTCACCTATCGTACACAGATGATATCAAACTCTTTTCCAAAGACGACAGTGAGTTGAACGATATCCTCAATAGAGTGAAATATTTCAGAGGTGACATCGATATGGATTTCGGATTAGATAACTGTATAAAAATAACATTTAAGAAAGGGAAAATTACAGAAACACACTCAATCGATTTGGATCTTGTCACAAAGAAAAATAGAAAAATGAAACAAAAAGAAGCCTATAAATACCCAGAAGTCATCGAAAGAGATGGAATACGGTAAGCCCTAGTGAAAGAAAAAAGTAAGAAAAGAATATTACATGCATGAGCGTCTGGTGTTAAATACCGAGTTTGAATTTGCAAAACAAAATAACCGCCATAAGCACTTTGGCTGTCCCTGTGATGCAATACATTTTCAATATCATTCATTGGACTACAACTGACACTAAGAGAATGGATGTCGAAACGAGAAAGCCTCTCACTTGCCAGAGCACGCGTCATCCTAAGGCTGATGTTGCTTGTCTGTATGTGTCCAGATCCGAATGAGGCCGAGGATTAGTTCAACTAGAACTGTCTTACAAAACCACAACAATCAGTCTTCAAAGATACCTGGAAACTGTTTTGATAATGATATGTGTCAAAATACATGAAAGAAACAAGAAACTTCATTTAGTAATAAAAGAAACCAACAAATTCAAAAAAGACTTTCAAGTGGGCGAAGAAGTGAAAATAAACCATAATACAACGACTGCAACGACAAAGAAATTAAATAAAGCAAATGCAATGTACCAAATGCAGAAATGATGGTATGATAAACATTTTCATGGTCAATACTCTGCCCGTACCATCAAAGTGGTGTATACAAACCATCTCACATCAGTGCAGGGTTAAAACCCGAAACCGAGGGTTTTATTCTTGCTACATAGGACCAATGCTTGCGAACTAGAAGCTACTAAGCGCATACACTGAAAATTTGTGATGAATATCCAGAAACGAGTGACCATCTTGTATTAGGTTGCAGAGTGTTAGCACTCACTGAATATAAAACTCGACATGATAGAGTGGGCCAATATTTGCATTGAAATATCTGTAAATTTTACATGAAGGAAATTGCAAGAAATTGGTATGAACATCACACAGACTCGGTTACAGAGAGGGAGGACCTGTAACCATTTCATGGGACTTTACAATACAAAGACCACAAAAACAGAACGTTTTATTTTTGACATGGCAATCACTTCAGATTGTAAGATTTTCAAAAAAAGTATCAAAATACAAGGATCTTAAAGTGGTGAAACTCTAAAAATGGGGCACATGTGGGTATCAATAACTCCAGTTGTAGTTGGAGCCCACAGATTCATTGGTAAAGATTTCAATAGACTCGTTGAAAGGATTCCTGGTATCCCATGGCTTAAATAAATACAAAATATTGTGCTCATAATTACATCTCACATATTACGAAGAGCTTTATCTATGTAAAATGTGTGTGATCTTGGGTTTTCTTCTCTTTTTTGTGGGGTGGTATTTTGAGCAGTGAAAAATGAAGCCATTTCTGGCATTATGTCTCTAATGTCAGAAATGGAACCCGGAAGAAAACATGAATACAACAGAAATCAAAGAATATACCAACAACAATAATAATAATAATAATAATAATAATTGGCATGAACACCACCCAGGCTCGGTTACGGAGATAGGACCTGTTACAATTCTATGGGACTACACAATACACACTGACAGAACAATCAAAGCCAACCGCCCAGGCATTGTTATTAAAGACCACAAACAAACAAAAAAGTGCCTCCTTATTGATATGGCAGTCTCCGCTGACTACAATGTATCTTTGAAGGTATTCAAAAAGCTGTCAGAATACAAAGACCTTGAAATAGAAATCTCAAAAATGTGGCACATGAGAACATCAACAATCCCTCTTGTAGTTTGAGCCCTCGGGTTGTTTGGAAAAGATTTCAGTAGACTAATTGAAGGTATTCCTGGAAGTGCACGACTTAAAGAAATACAAAAAATTGTTCTCACGTGTACAGCCCACACCTTACGAAGGGCTTTGTCTATGTAAAATATGATTGTTATTTTTTTTTTTTGATTGGTCATTGGAAAAAGGCCATGATGCCATTTCTAACCTTAGGTCTTTGGTCGGGACACGGAATGAAATGTGTACACACCAGAAAGCAAAGGAAATAAAATAATAATAATAATAATAATAATAATAATAATAATAATAATAATAATAATAATTGTGAAAATTTGAGAAAAACTAGCAAAAAAAAAAGAGTAATTCCAGTACCAGTTATCAATGGAGCATTTGTGTGTTGTACAAAAACACAAGAAAAATTTTGCTGATGTCTTTTAATCAATTCAAAGCAAGGCGACAATACCACCAAGACGCAAACGGAGGGGGGCTAGGGGTGAAAGAGAATGAGAAGGAAATGAAAAAAAAATCCTAAATAAGAAACAAGCAATTTGGAAATAGATTAAATTACCAAAAGTGGGTCTACTCGAAACAATGAGGATAATCCGGAAAGCATAAATAAAGCATGTCGGTTAAACTAAGAAATGATCTGAAAATAATGTTAAACATGAATTCAGTAAATAGCAGCTAGCTAATGAGATAGATAGATAGATAGATAGATAGATAGATAGATAGATAGATAGATAGATAGATAGATAATGAACAGGCTGCATTAGATAGATAGATAGATAGATAGATAGATAGATAGATAGATAATGAACAGGCTGCATTAGATAGATAGATAGATAGATAGATAGATAGATAGATAGATAGATAGATAGATTTCAACTTAATATCTACATTGATAACCCAAGTCCGTCGTAATGATAGCATTTCTTTTGTACCAAATGCAAGTTCTGACCCTACAACAACTTTCCAGAGATTTCATTTATAAAATCGGTGCCACTCCACCTGATTCATTGTCTTTCATATTGCATTACAACAAAAAGGACGCGCAGATGCTTTTGGAATCTATCAAGACAGGAAAGGAAAGACAAAACAACGCCTTCACATACATGGCAGCAGTACTATATTTTCAGTCTGATCTGGCACTTGTCAAGGTAGTGGATAGAAAGCTGTTCAACACATAGTTAACCTCGACAGTCACTTATAAGATAAATGCATTTTTCCTTTTATTTGGCACATAATTCTAGGTTGTCCATCTTTCTCATATATTATTACTGCATGCCTATTAGAAAATCTGACTTTATATTTTTCTTGCATTATTTCATCGGGCATTTATTACTGCTTTCTAACATTCGCTATGCGATACCTAACAGTGAAACAGTGCGGGCACATTAACTAGACCTTTCACAACACGTCAAGGTTAATGCGCCATCACTTTTGAATTCAGTCAAACGGGGAAAATTGAAGTGCTTTTGACTACGTCTGGAAATAGGATCTGTATTGTTTGAATTTAATTGTTTATCAGCGAAACCAATCCGGTTCTGGATGTTCCTCTATTCTCCTTCTTTTCTTCTTCTTCTTCTTCTTCTTCTTCTTCTTCTTCTTCTTCTTCTTCTTCTTCTTCTTCTATGTGTCGTTTCCCTTTTTGACGTGCGCGAGAAAGTCTTCTTTTCTATCCTTTGTAGCTCTAAGTAAGATTCCAAACCCTGCCGACACATTTTACGCGAGTTCGTTAAGTAGGTAGATCATGGCTCTCCACAACTTCCTATCCTTTGTAGCTCTAAGCATTTTTGTCTCCTTACTATCCCTCACAGTTCGACCATCTATTTATACAGGCTCGTTAAGTAGATAGATTATGGCTCTCCACAACTTCCTATCCTTTGTAGCTCTAAGCATTTTTGTCTCCTTACTATCCCTCACAGTTCGACCATCTATTTATACAGGCTCGTTAAGTAGGTAGATCATGGCTCCCCACAACTTCCTATCCTTTGTAGCTCTAAGCATTTTTGTCTCCTTACTATCCCTCACAGTTCGACCATCTATTTATACAGGCTCGTTAAGTAGGTAGATCATGGCTCTCCACAATGTCCTATCCTACGTAGCTCTAAGCATTTTTGTCTCCTTACTATCCCTCACAGTTCGACCATCTATTTATACAGGCTCGTTAAGTAGGTAGATCATGGCTCTCCACAATGTCCCATCCTACGTAGCTCCAAGCATTTTTGTCTAATTATCCCCCAGGCACAGTTCAGCCATGTATTTAAACTAGCTCGTTAATTAGGTAGATCATGGTTCTCCACAACTTCCTATCCTACGTAGCTCTAAGCATTTTGCCTCCTTACTATCGCTCGCAGACAAGACCTGCCGCCTATTTACATGATCCAGTTAAATAGGTAAATCGTGGCTCTCCACAACTTCCTATACTTTGTAGCTCTAAGCAATTCTGTCTTCTTACTATCCCTCAGTAATAGTTCTGTCATCTGTTCACATGATCTCGTTAAGTAGGTAGATCATGACTCTCCACAACTTCCTATCCTAATATACAGATCTTAAAACATGACCGAGAACAGCAACAGCGCTTACAACTCTAATCAGGCTCAGGTTAATTTTAAAGCACAAAGTAGACGACTTGTCTAGTGGATTAAAGTGTCGGTTTGTTAATTTCGTGACATAGTGATTGTAAGTTCAATCCCAGGAATGAGCAGTGTGTTCTTGCACTCAGTAGAAGCGGGAGAACGATAAGTGAGCAGTAATAAATAAAAACAAGTACGAGACGAGATATACCTAGACGTGGGCAGCGGAATGCGAACATTCTACCCTCGTAGATTAAATAAAGTGTTCAGTTCAGAAATCCCTGTAGTTTACCCAGATTGATATACTTCTGAGGAAGGCCGAAGACACAACAGCTGTAATGTTGACATAACTACAACAAAGATGAGAACGATAGTCCGAATGTAAATATTATAAATAGTAATAAATCCTCATATCTATAAACTTCAGACAGGAAATACTAGTTCCACTTGAGACCTAGAAGTCGCAGTTAGCCTTCATGATAAAAGTGCGTCATTGAGATTACAACAGTTCATTAAATATACGGTGTCATACGTGTGTCAGGGGTTTACTGATTGGAAGCGTTGCAATCCATTATGTACAGAGCAGTGGCCAGAGGCGTTTAGCTAAAATTGTCTGTTTTTGTAGGCAATATACACAGATTCAAATCCCATCCATACCCAATGCATGAAATACCAAGCGTATATCCAGTACATTCTTTTAGCCTTCCATTTGATATGGGTACAGAAGATCCACTAGGATTCCCCTGTTAATACAACACCGAATATTGGTTCGTGACGTAGTTAATTGGACATTGGAGGACTGACAACGTGTGGCGTCGTCCCATGACGTACGGTTCTATGCTAAGGTTAAGGTTTGAGTATAGATGCAAACCCCATTCGGCTATGGTTGCCAATTATTAATAATGAACTGTGCATGATGGTGCTATTCACATAATATTGTGAGGTATATTCATGAGAAATGGGGTTGGATTGATGGTCTACCTTGTAGGCTGAACAGTTGAGATAAAACCAACAAATGTTGACAAAGAATGACTAATTAAAAGTTAAAAATGACCAACAATTTTTTATGAAATAAAACAGAAAGAATCTGTTTAAATGCCTCTCCATACTATAATAGTTGACAATTCGATTTACTATTAAAAAAAAGAATAAATAAAAATAATAAACAATGCCTTTAATATAATAATTCATTCAATGCCAAGAAAGTTTCTTGCATGCAGATAAACGCTGTTATCAACCTGCTACCCACAAACATCAGTTGGAACCTACACTTCAATTATGGGCCTTCACCAGAACACCTTTTACTACATGGGCGGTCCTGAATTTACTAGCAGTCAGTTGATGTGAATAGATAATAAGAGAGTGAATAAAAAAAATCTGTTTAGATGTATTTTACCAGTCTTTGATCATATTCGTTTTTTATCTTTATGGGTTTTTTTTTAACATTTCACCCCAAACAAAGCAGGAATTCCCCGGATACGCATGGAGGATACAGAGGATGGAAATGAAAGAAAATATTGAGAATAAGTGGGGATTGAGGAAAGGACAAAAGATGAACGGCACTCAAGAAGATAGAAGATGTCGATTGATGTTACGTTTAAATTATTGAAAATTGTAGTTATCAGGGAAGCAAGTAAACGGAAGCAAGTAATCTAGTAGCACGCTTAAATTCATGTATTCGAGACTGCAGGAAAAATAGCTCGTCAGATCAGTTTCCATGAAAATATTTGTAGAAAATACAGAAGGAAGACATGTCACGTTTATGAAAAAGTGACTGTAGTCGAGATGCCAGGTCAGGACCTATTACATTGCATATCCCTCTTTGGATTTTGTCAAGAACCTGGAAATGAACAGCGAGGGGAACTAGACCATATATGGCAACAGTATTCATTGCAAGGATGATTCGTAGACTTGTAAATTTGAAGGATGGACTCAGACGAGAAAAACCTTCTGGCGCGACAAAAATTATTAAGAGCTACAATAAATTGGGGATATATATGATTGCCCACGTCTTGAAGGACAGAGAAAGAAAGAAAAAGGAAATAACATACTAAAATATATGCCTTTAATAACCACTTTTATTTATGGCCAGGACGATTCCAATGAAGGCGCTCAAATCTAACATCGTACCTTCCTTACTGTTATAAGAAGAGGAGGGTCATGGTAAATCCATGTTGGTTGTTGCGAAGGGTTGAGTTTTTATCTTCGATCCCATGTTCGCCCTTGTGCTATATTCTGTCCCAGTGGTCGTGTGGATAAGTGTCATACGGTAGTATAGATCTAATTTCATATTTTTACACAATATTAGGCAATCTAGCACACACACACACATACATACACATACGCACACGCATATAATCACACACACATGCGCGTACAAACATATGTACACACGCACACATATGTATGGACATATGCACACATACACACACGCAGACATGCAAAGACGAAAGGTTAAATTTATATATAATTTATTTTCATGGTTTCGAGCTAACACACGTACAAACTTTGGGCTTTATATATTAGATTATAAAAATTAAGATTCCTCACATTTCTCTGTGGGAAACATTGTCGAAGCTAAAGTATTTAGTATATATATTAATTTTTATGTATTCGGAAGAGATAAGTTAGATACACGAATACATCAAAATCAATATATATACAAAATACACACGAGATATAGTTTAATGTTTCCTACTTGTTCTTTAGCCTATCATTTTGTCGGATTCCTATCCATACTCGATCGATCGAGATATATATATATATATATATATATATATATATATATATATATCGGAAATAACACCGGGTATAAAAAACAAAGGTTATTTTCCGATTTTGATTTCTTTTTGAATTTGTAGGTCTGATGAATTGAATCGTGATTACGATTCCAATGTAATAAATTATAACTATAGAATGTTTGAGCCTTTTATATTATATATATATATATATATATATATATATATATATATATATATATATATATATATGTATATATATATAAAAGTGAACATTGAAGTCAACACTTAGAGGCGACGGAATTTTTCATGCTGGATGCAATCGTGGCCTGACGATTGCATCTGACATGAAACAGACTGTCGCCTCTAAGTGTTGACTTCAATCTTCATTTTTATATTTACACACGCTCTATTTCTGACATTGAGCAATTTATCCCATAAATACATCATACCTTAAGAGTATATATCTTCATATATATATATATATATATATATATATATATATATATATATATATATATATATATATATATATTAGACCAAATTTCTTCCCGGTGCTAACGGCCCGGGAAGGCGCACCCCACGTGCTCAGCACTTTTCGAAAGACACTAAAAACCATATGACGGGTTAACCCTTGTGAGTGAAACTTGAAAAATGGCTCTGTTCAAGAGCCATCGTTGTGGTTGTGCTAGCACGTCAATGACACCTCATCGTGACCGAGCGTTTAGGCGCACTGGCCTTGTTAAAAATATTGTGCACGACAGATTATCCGCACTCTCCCAGAACCTATAACTCACGCCTGCTCAGAATTCCATGTGTTGTAGGCGATCATTACACGCCACCGATTTATCTTCATTTTCTGTGAATTCCGAGGATTTTTTTAAGGAATTTACGTTATCTTCACACCGCTTTGCAATTCAGAGTTTTCCTTCTCTTAGACTGGTTGCCACCCAGAATCTAGAATTCTTTTCTTTTTATGCGCCGTCTACTTTCACATCGTAGGCGATCATGGCTCTCAACATCTCCCTATCCCTTGCAGCTCTCAATAAGTTTTGTCCCTTTTGCTACTTTTCCCAGGCCATGTTGTCACCCACTTGCTTAAGGTATGTCATGCGTTGCTTTCCCTTATCTCTCTTTCCCTCTATTCGCCATGTGAGTATCAGATTCTCCAAGCCCACCTTTCTCATTACATGTCCCAGAAGTTTCAGCTGCCTCTTCCTGATCTTAATTATAAGCTTCCCCCTTGTTTGCATCCTCCCCTGACACACTTGGTCCATGATATCTTTAGCATCGTTCTGTAAAACCATACCTCTGTTGCCTCGAGTTTCTTCTTCATCTTTGAGAAGACCGTCTAATATTTTCTGCCGTAAATGAAGACAGATGTCACATATCAGTTCAGTACACTTTGTTACCAAAGAAACCCTCCTGTCTCGTAATACTCTTCCTGGCTTTTGGAATGCGTCTTTGGCCATCCCGATACATCTTCGGATCTCAGCTTCGCACTTACCTTTCTCTGTCAAAACACTTCCCAGATATTTAAATTTCCACACCTGCTTGGTTATAGTGTCACCGACCTGTAAACCGCATTTCGGGCTCATCCTTTTACTGTTTAAGCCATAACTGATAGGAGAAGAAATGTAGTCATACCGTTCTCGCGGGAATTTGTTGCAAACGTGAACTCGGATGGCCGATATCAATTACATATTCGCTGTTCAGATGGAAGCTTTAAATATGTAATACAAAACTGATGTAGTTATATCTTGTTATTTTTGTACATGGGGAAAGTGAGCTTCAGAGTTTGTTTTTTTTTATTTGCTTTTTTTTTCTGGCGAGGGTGGGGGAGTTCCTCAATGGGTGAGTTATGTAGAGTCATGCTTCCTTACTTCAATCTTCTGCATATTAGCAAGTCGTGTTTCGTTAATACCTGTCTGAGATATCGGTTTTCAATTGGAAAACATTTCTTTAAACTCATTGCTTGGCGCAAAGAATCCGGAATATCATGTTAAACTTCCAATTTAATATTCGTGAGAATAAAACTGTTTTTTTGTTTTTTTGGGGTTGTTTTTTTTTTTTTGTCTATTTATTAATACTTTATTTACTTCCTACCTGCCTACGTAAGATGTGCTTCACGCTCCAAGAAGAATAAATATTCATAAAGCTTTAGCAACTCGATCAAAGAAGAAATAAAATGTGAAGACTCACAGTTTATGGATTTTTCAAATCTCTGTCGCTCACTCTTTTCCTATCACTCATCTTATTTTTCTTTTCATTCTTCTATCTTTTATACTTACCTTCTATTTTCCTCCTTCACGCCATTTTTCCTCATTTCCCTTTTCTCTTGCATTTCCTGATTCACTTGTCACATAGGAATAAATAAATAGATCAGGTGTTTCACATATAGGACCCACGGTCATGTTTTTGTACGACCTGCAGTTTATTTACTATTTTTTTTAATATTTTGAATTCTAAAATATTCTACTGAATATCTCTTTTAATTTAGTCTGGTGCTTCTGCTATGTATTTAGAGGTTCTTGATAAAATACAAAAGAAGAACCTGCAATGTTATTGGTCCTAACCTGGCATCTCTGCTTTAGCCACTTTCCCCACTTCCCTAACGTATCTTCCTTGTACATTTACTATGAATACTTTCTTGGTAGTTGTTTCTTCTATAAATTGTTTTGCATAACTTGTTGTTTTTTCTTCTATAAATTGTTTCTAGAAATACTTTCTTGGTAATTGTTTTCCTATATGTTGTTTTTCTATAAATTGTTTCTAGAAATACTTTCTTGGTAATTGTTTTCCTAGATGTTGTTTTTCTATAAATTGTTTCTAGAAATACTTTCTTGGTAATTGTTTTCCTATAAATTGTTTTCCATAAATTGTTTCTATAAATACTGTCTTCGTAATTGTTTAACTAGATATTGTTTTACTAAAAATGTTTATCTATAAAATACATTCATGGCATTTTCTATAAATTGTTTTTCTATAAATTGTTTGTCTATTTATATTTTCCTGGTCATTGTTTTCCTATGAATTGATTTTCTATAAATTGTTTCTATAAATACTTTCTTGGTAATATTTTTTTATATAATTTTTCTATAAATTGTTTCTATTTTCATGGTAATTGTTTTCCTATCTATTGTTTTTCTATAAATGCTTATCCATAAATAATTTCATAGTAATTGTTTTTCTATAAATTGTTTTTCTATAAATTGTTTCTATAAATATTTTCCTCGTGTTTTTTTTCTATAAATTGTTTTCCTATATGTTGTGGATTCCGGGTTGAAATCAAATAAATAACAAATGCCAGGAATGAATATAGGAAAATGAAATAATCTATTAACGTAATAATACAAACTGGTAAAGCAGGTTAGTAGTTCCAAGAATACGGGTTAGTAGCAAAATATCTATACAGTCTTTAGTTTTTAAGAATCTCTGTATGACTTCTTACTGAGTCTACGTGCTCGCTCACTGTGACTCCTACAAGGCTGTTACCTCACCTTCACTCTTCCGGTTACCTACAACCTTTTACTCTGTCACTCTGGACTCGACTCCTCGGTCTTGCCCTCGTCTCACTCTCGGGTCTTCCCGTAGCAGTAGCATATGTATATAATGGGTGAGTCCATTTGTGTAAAAAGGGGTGGACCCCTCAACAATCTTACAGTTGAAAATGGCAGTATGTAATCGTAAGTTCAATACGAACAGTTTCCTCACTCACATTTCTCGCTTGTGGACATCTGTTATGGCTTCTTTCCTTCCCAATCGAGATATGAAATTAGATTAATATCATAATACACTTGCGATAATGAATAGTAGCCAGACAACAAAGATATCAGAATTATATCCTTTTTTTTTTACAGTCATATCAAAAATAATGTAACTGTTGTTGGAAAGAAAAAAACTGAATAAATTCTTTAAAAAAAATTTCACACCCGAAAATAACATCAAACTTTACATTTTTTAAAATCTTCAAACAAGTTATTATTTTATAAAATAAACACTTGTGACGAACAACAAAGGCATTAATTTCAAAACTGTCCTGAAAAATTACAATTTTTTTCAAGTAAATATTATCTTTAATTTTTTTTTTTTTAAATTACTTTATGCAAACATCATTTTTTTTTTTGAATTAATATCTCTAGGGATTTCTTTTTATATAACAATAAAAAAAATTCGACTAACACTCCCACCCAAATAAAAATTATATACGCGATATAGAAAAGGGGGAAGTGAAACATACTCCCAAATAATATTTTCCAAGGATTTTTTTTTTTTTAATAAAATAACCTAATCAGTAAAATATTCTTTAATGGATAAATTCTGAAGAAAAATATTCTTTTATAAATAATTACGTTTTACAAGTTTATAGTCATTATTTTATTAGTACATAATGGTCCACCGTATACGGTTATTTCATTTATTTGATGTATTCAACTTTAATTTTGCTATATTTTGCGGTCTATTCAGTATAATTAACATCGTAAATAGTTTTTCCAGATTCTTAATTTTATCTATTGGCTCCTTTAAGAAACTTCCTAAAAATAAAAAAAATATTTTGTTTTTGATAGCTTTATATCTACTTCAGCAAATCAGAACATATTTGGCTACATTCATAAGATATTCATCGCTGACATGTTTTATAAAATCGTTGGGTGGCATTGAAACACACATACACGTACGAACTTTCACTAAAATACAAACTCTTTACGTTCACAGACAAACAGAAATGTTGATGTCTTTGTCACTTGTAAATTTGTTGTTTAATACATATATTTGTTTATGTATATACATCGGTCTTGTTTGTTTTCTTTACATCTTCGGTTGGACTCAACTTGAGTCCGCCATGTTCTTGTAGTTGAACCTTCTTCTAGCAGGAAATAAACGCACATGTTCTTAATTTAACAACGCTTAAACCCACGGTCCTCTGCAGCATGTCTGCGAGATAGTTTATCGTGGCATGAAAAATAAAACACCCTGTCACCTTATATTTTCTTTTTTAGCGTAGATCTGACTTTTAACTGGTTAATCTAGACATGCTCACAAGTATATATTAATTCTGACCTTATGCAACCCGCTTTAACTTCCGTAAAGAGGTAAGGATTTGTTTTTAAATTTCTCAAATAAACCATTTTTTATCATAAGTTATCTATCATCGCCTGACGAAGTACAATCAAAGTATTGAAACATGAATGCTTTTGTTTAGTGATATAAAATGTATTTATTATAATATACTATAACAAAAGTATCAAAGATATTTTGCTTTACTTTGTATTGAGCACGCTTTTTAACAATAAATGCTCAGAACTGTGGGGTTTTAGTCCATCTGCTCTGTCTCATATATATATATATATATATATATATATATATATATATATATATATTGTTGTAATATAATAGAAGCAGCCAATATTAAATATGGCATGTTTCTCCACAGAGAACAACATATTGAAGTGTGTTAAAAAATTCAGTGTGTCCGTTTATATATGTCAACTCTGAATGACTTCGGATTGATTCCATCAAACGTAAAAACACCGGAATTAAAAAAAAATTGTAGATATACACAGAGAATAATCCCTGCAAACAAATGTAGTAACATTCGAAAGTACTCAGAAAGAAACAAAAATACATATGAAAAATTTATGATAATACAATATATATATATATATATATATATATATATATATATATATATATATATATGAAGAAAAATGGAGCAAATGGTATAGAGAAGGATGGGGATCAGAAGATGTCGATTGACATTACATTTTAATATTTGAAGATTATAACTATCAAGGAAGCAAGAAGGAGAAAGGAAGTTCCACTGCCGGGAAGCGCGAAAGAAGAAACTCTTGGAGTAGAATAGACGGTTACATTTAACGGTTTCGACAGTGTGGGGGGGGAGGACCGAGATGCCAACCAAGTAGCACGCTTAAATTCATGCAGTCGGGGCACCAGTGAAAATAGCCCGTCGGAGCAGTTGCCATGAAAATATTTGCAGAAAAGACAGAGGTCAAGCCACAGCACGTCTGTGAGAAAGTGACTGTAGACGAGATGCCAAATCAGGACCTACCACATTGCATATCCGTCTCTGGATTTTATCGAGGACCTCGAGATGAAGAGCCGGGGGCACCAGACTATATATGGCAAAAGTATTCAATGCAAGAAAATAGTAGATTTGAAAATTTGAAGCATGTACTCAAGCGAGAAAAACTTTGGGGCGTGGCGCAGAGAACCAATTTTCCTTGGGGTAGTTGAAGCTATTGATTCACTTTAGTTGTTCAACTTCAGTGGAAAGCGTGAGACCAAGCAGGCTGAGAAAGACGCTCTCGTGGAGTTGGGCATCAGCCATTCTGATGAGAGTCAGGGTGGGTCTTCTATGGTGGTTAAATGAGAGTAGTTTTATTTTGGAGGCATGAAACTTTACAAACCATTTCCTGCCCCAGTCAAAACACAGATTGGAGGTCGTTTCCAAGACCAATGGCCAGGTTAGTGTTGTCAGCAATGCCGGATTTACTATTGAGACAGGAGTAAATAGTGGTGTCGCCAGCGTAGATGCCTACTTGGGAACTGATGACATCAGGAAGATCGTTGATGAAGATCAGAAACAGTGTAGGACCCAGGATAGAGCCTTGGGGAACACCAGCGTTCGTATGAAAGAAACTGAAGGACAATCCGTTTAGGACAACCTTCATTTCACGGTTTGACGGGAATGATTGTACTAAGTCAAATAATGAACATACTGTATCTTTGAAGCTTACGAAGGTCAGCATGCCAGACCCTCTCAAACGCCTTATATATTATTCCCTATTTTTTATGTTAATCTCGAGGAGAGCAACACTCTATTCCTTCTTGGCCTCACGATTTTCCACTAACATGAAACAGAACGACTCCATCGAATCACTTGCTACGTCTTCTGCAAGGAAGGTTGGTTCCATGTGTCGTTTATTTCGTGTTCTGTCTGCCCAATTTCACTCAAAAGGCTTGGGTCAGCCAGTGGTATGGTTTTCAGGCACTTTCCAAAGGTGCCGCACGCTGGATGCCATGGAAATGTGTGTGTTTCGCTACAACGTGCTTGCTATTTCAGGTCTTAGCCGTGAAGGTTAGAACGGATACTACTAAGAAAAATAGTTCGCCTGAGCACTTTCCATGGAAAGAGCGATAGAGCAGCATGAGACTTGTGATTTTTCGTTCTTAAGAATGAGGTTGTAGGGTGGAAAAAAATCGTGACCCATGATACCTAAACTTAATGAATTTAAGCGTAGTACTAGATTGTGCTAGTAGGGCTTGATCAATGTGTCGTGCTTAAAAAATCCTCGTCAGAATCCATCTTGCACATTTATAAATCTACCATTCGTACGTGTATCGAATACTGATACCATATCTGGTCACGTGTTCCTGTTGTTTCTCCTGTCTTCCTACAGATTCTTGACAAAATCCAGAGAAGTGTCTGAAATACAATTCATCCTGACCAGGCACCTCGTCTCCAGTCACTTTCTCACCGACGTGATGTGCCCTCCTTCTTCTTGTTCTACAAATATTATCATGCAAACTGTTTTTACCCTGGTTCCCCGACTACATGAATTTAAGCGTGCTACTAGATTGGCAATTAGGTCTCACCGCTTTACTGCTTAACTAACTAGATGCAATAGTCATTTCTGTTCTAACAGATTTTTTTTCTCGAACTTCCCACCTGTGGAACTCCCTCTCGATTTCTTGCTTCATTGATAACTTACAATCTTCAAAAATTTACTTGCATCGTCAATCGTCGTCTTCTGTCATTTTGCATCCTGTTCTTACTTTGCCTTTTTCTCAATCCTTTTCATTCTCCATCTTCCCATTATGATTTAGTTTCACTCTATGTCACCCCTGCGTCTTAGCGACTTTATCGCCGTGCTTGGGATGGATCGATAAAAAAAGAAAAATAAATGGCCAGTTAGTTTATGTAGCGCTGTGTAGTTTTGTTTTATGGCTGCCTAAGAGTTTTGAGACCTACAGTAGCGATTCACTTGGCAAAACACGCAACCACGCTATCAACACAAGGTAGATAAATAGCTTCATCTAGCAGTAATTAAAGCACCTTCAGACCAATCGGTAACATGTAAAAATAACTTGCTTGCTTTGAAATTAATACACTATACTTGACTTGACACAGAAATTACCGACTTTAATTAACGTAATAGTTTGAACATGTGTATAATAACATCTTGACCAGTTTTATCCATATATATATATGTGTGTGTGTGTCTGTGTGCCTGTGTGCATGTGTGTGTTTGTGTGTGTGTGAGAGAGAGAGGGAGAGAGTGGTGAAAGAGAGAGTGGGAAGAGGGCGTATGTTCGTCAGTTGTAGTATATTATCCGAACAAAACTGGAGATAATATGAGACAAAATGTACAAAATACTTCAACTTTTCGTTTCTTTATAGTAGGCATCTTCAGGCCGGGATGAGAGACAAGATCGTGTGTGAGAAAAGTGTTTGAGAATTTGGCCAAGAGATAATGATCCTTATCAGAAGCCCTGGCCAGAAATGTCGCTTTTGCATTACCGTAATTACCGTAATTTTTCGAAAATAATACGCACCCATAAATAATACGCACCCCAACAAATGATCCAAAAATTAAGAAATATATCTATCCCTATGTATAATACGCATCTATAAATTTTGTCAAAAAAATAAATTATTTAAGAAGATATTTTGTCGACGTTGAGATTAAGAATAAAATCAAAGATAAGCGGCTAAAATAATGTTGAAAATGACCATCGCAGTTTTCCCGATAAATAGAACATTTTATTTTACCGCCATAATGTCGTCAAAACGCGCGAGTTATTTTGCAAATTTGAAACAAAAAATAATAGAATTAGCAGAAAGAATAGGCAACAGAGCTGCAACTAGAGAATATAAGTTGAATGAGGCTAACATACGTTTATGGAGAAAGAATAAAAATGAACTAAAAAAGTGTAAATCAAGTGCCAAAGCTATGGGTAGAGGAAGAAAAGCTCAATATCCAGATATGGAACAAAGTTTAGTTGAATTTGTGAAAAGAAGACGATCAAGTTGATGTTCCATAAGTACTGTGGAAATAAGGATGAAGGCAAAAGAACTCATGAAAACCATTTTATCCTGGAAACACATTTAAAGCTTCAGCAAACTGAATGACTACGAAGATAAGCTTTTGAATTTTCAGCGTTTTGTTATGCAGCCATGGATGGCACTGAAGATGACATCTTTTAGCAAGAGAATGAAAAGGCCAAAGATAATTTTGAACAGGACGAAGATAATATTGCGAATGATAATTTGTTTAATCACAGATTCTATAATAGACAGTGGTGATGATGAAGATGAAAATTAAAATTTCAGTAAATATGTTAACTTGATATCTTCGAAATTGGCCATTTTATAGATTTTTTTTTTTTTTTGATTTTTTTCGCCAAATAAAAAAGTGCGGTAACTGATAAACATAAATTTATTGACAAAAAATGTTACAATTATTATTGTTGGATTTAAAATGAAAATTGGGATAATATCTTTCTTATTTTAAAACAAGGATGTATTTATTATTATAAGTCAATAACGAAAGAAATATTTTTGTTTGGACTTATTTATAATACGCACCCCTACTATCATTTGTAATTTACAGTAAAAAAAAATGCGTATTATTTTCGAGAAATTACGGTAGCCCACCACGAGTAGGGTAGTTTTTGTTTTGTTTGTTTTTCTGTTAGTTTGTATACCGCATTGTGCTAGGAATGTTTCCGCGATGAATTGTTTATAAGGTATATAAGTCTGGGGTTGACCGTAAAGAATATATATATATATATATATATATATATATATATATATATATATATATATATATATATATATAGGACTCTCCTGTCATTTTTAACGCATGAGGGTGAAGCAGCCCAGTTCTTAGAACCAACAGTCAGACTACCCAGACATATCATTTGATTCTAATAGTGAAGGCTTGTCCAGAACCAACCAAACTTTTTGGAAGAGCCGAATACAGAGACCTGGTGCTCGGTATGTCACAAGGTCCTCAAGCAACCCTACACAGCTTTTGAATTGTCCTTCTCCAAAACAGTTCACCACTTAATGCTAAAGAACCGAGTCTATCCTACTATTTACCCACAGCTGGCGCGGAGCAGAGATGGATTCATACCGTCCCCAAATGGTATTAGCACGTGGTATATGAACTCGGCTCTCTCCGATTCCTCAATCCGAGTCGCTATCCATTACTGCAACGTGCCTACATATAGGAAAAATTTTGAGAATCTGTGATGAGAAATATTTCGCTTAAAGGCATTATTCAGCCTTGCTTAATTGGCAAGTTTCATCGTAGATGAGTCAGCTAAAACATGTCGGATCTAACGACTGTTTCTTCTGTCCAGGATGCACGCTGGTTCGACTCCTGCCAGAGAGCACATATTTCTCTTTAATAAGATTTTTCAAATATTCAGGCTGGTAGAAAATTTATATAAATAAATGGGAAATTCAGTGTGTGACACTTTTTCAACTTTCCTCCTAGAAATCGTAGCCCAAAATATATTATTTTAGAATCAAGCAGACTCTGTTAGCAAATTAGAAACCTTCCGGTTCGGATCCGGACTCGTAATCCTGAAATTTTGATTTCCCAAGTTTTCATTACTGAGATTTGTTCTCGCTCCTTAGTAATGTTTCTGTTTTCTAATTCTTCCACACCCAGTAAACCCTTATGTCTTCCTGGTTTTTCAGCCTTGCTTGGGGCGAACTCGATTAAAAAAAATGTACTTAATATAATGTCTTAAAAATAAATGCTTATTTCAGAAGACTTCATTATTATTTTCCTAATTTCAAATTTCAGGTCGAGTTTTTCTTTACTTAAATTTAAAATGCACTCCAGACTTTTAGTTATTCTACAAGTGCCCCCGGAAGTGAAAAACAAAAGGTGGAGGTACACTGATCTAGACACTGGCAAATATTAGTTGAAGAACAGACTTCCTTAAAATCTTGTTTAAAATATTCTGTCGAAAATCGGACAGAACAAAATCGGAATTTCCTTACAGGCTGATATGTTATTTATATTATGCTAATATAAATAGTATTATATATGTGTGTGTGTGTGTCATTGCATTTTAAGAAGAGAGTTCCACAAGCCGAAAGTGTGAGAGAAGGAACTGTTAGCATAGAGCTTACGGTTTCATTTTCGCTTGTAGAACTCTTTTTCCAGCTCCATGCTTCCCAGTCAACTTTGATCTGCTAAATGTAACATCCAGAGTTATCTTCTCTTTTCTTGATTACTCTTCTATTGTTCTCGCTCCTGATTAATGTTTCTGTTTTCTATTTCTTTCATGCCCAGTAGTCTCTTCTGTCCTAGTGGCCTTGCTTGTGGTAAATCCGATTTAAAATAAAATCCAATCCTCTAATCCGTGCTAATTCTCCTTTTTATCTCATTTTCCTTCAGCAACATAATCAGGTTTTTACTCTATTGGCGGAGCATAAAATTTATCGACTTCATTCCCTGGATTGGTGTAAGCTCAACTCACCAGAGTGGCCCCCCTATCACATGAATGATTGAGGTTTCAAGTATCTCTGCCCATGTAGAAGAAATTTAGACACGACCAGAGTTTATCTATGGACTCTAGTATAAACCCGGCCAATGTTTACCTATAGATATGGATAAATCCAACAAAAATTAAGCTATAGACTCAAACTAAAGTCGTCTAGTTGTTCACACACAGTAAACCCTTGTGTTTTAATGGCTTTACTTGGGTTAAATTCGGTTAAAAAATAACAGAAAAATCACTTCGTCAACTTTCCAAAGAAATTATGGCATTTAGAACGTGATAAAGAATTATAGCAGGGATGGCAGATATTTTAGGAGAATAACTCTAAATTCAAAAATGTATGGAAGGCAAGAGGAAACTGCTTCATTTTACAACCCCTTTCCCAAGAGACGAAACGTTGCAAGTTACTTCTTACTCTATCGCTATTTCCATCGAAAATGTTCAGTCCAGCTACGCTTGTTAATTTCCCCAACCCTAACCCACCTGTACACTGACATAAACCAACATTATTCCCTCCGTGACCCTTTTGTCAGAAGTCAGTTCCACTCGGATAGCTTCTTCCCAAGAACAGTTGCTTTGTGGAACAGAATCCTGGAGTTGGGGAGTGTCCCAACTACAAAGAATCTTAACGTTATCAAGTTTAAGAATAATCGTTATATTCCCCACATAACCGCATAAACTGTGCCTTTTACTCTTACCTCACCCACAACGACCGCCTTCAGTAAGCCTCTAGCTTGAGTGGCTCTCATGAAAGAAATTACGGCAACACACGGATTATTCATGTGCTAAAGTTTTTAATTTATAGTTACCATGCCACACATAACTTGAAAGATCAAAATGCACTCTGGTCTTTTTTTAATTATTGATGACTTGCCATAACTTCTTGGAAAAGATAATAAAAGGGTTCCACGGTGTCATCTTCATAGTTTTGCATTTATATTTCTTTTATCATCCCAAGCAAGGCGATAAAGTCACTAACACGTCAGGGGTTACTGAGAGTGGAGAAAACTGAGAAAAGTTGAAATAAAAGAGATGAAAATAGAGGATCGAATTCCATTGACAACTTTTGAAGAACGTAGTTGAAAGAAATGCAGTAAGCTACACAGGCAAGAAGTGCAAGTGAAGAAACTATTAGAAAAGAACTTACGGTTACAATTAGCAATTCCAACAGTTAAATGTTGAGACCTCGCTGCCAATCTAATACTTTACTTAAATTCATAAATCGAGGTAGCAACAAGGAAAGCTCATCAGAATAATTGCCATGAAAATAATTATAGGAAAGATGGTGAAGCTATGTTACGGCAGTAGGAAATAGATTGAAGCCGAGGTGCCTGGTCAAGAGAGATAACATTGCAGATTCTATTTTGGATTTTGTCAAGAGTCTACTAAATAGTCTCCCTAAAGTCTGCATATTTTCAAAAAATAAAATTTTTAAAAACATTTTATTGAATTGGAATATTAAAAATAATATCTTCAATATGATTTCCATCATTTGTGATGCAAAGATTGATGCGCTTTTTAAGATTCAGATGAACTCATTGCAGCAACTCCATATTTCAGCTCATTTTAGCACATTCACTCTTTATACGTTCAAACAAAGGTGTTACATCTGTGATTTTCATTGAGTACACCTTCTCTTTTAGAATAACCTCAAAAATAAAGTCAATTCTTTCTTCTTTCTACAAAGCCATGTTTAATCTGAGGAAGTAAAAAAAAAATACACTATTTACATTATTCGGACTATTGTCCTCATCTTTGTCGCCATATTTATTACAACGTTTCGGCCATCTTCAGGTGGTTGGAATGTCGAACTGAACCCTGTATTTCAAGGACACATAGCACAGTGGATAAAGGCGTTAGTTAGATCCAGTGACAGGACCCAAAGAGTGTGAGTTCAATACCCGGTTAAAGCAGTGGAGAACTTGGAGAGGGGAATTAACAGGAGATAACTGACAACTGACATCCATTAAAACATGGCACGTGGAACTAAAACAGTCTATCTCAGTGAGTGAAATAAAGGGTTCAGTTTGACATTCCAACCACCTGAAGAAGGCCGGAGCGTACAATGGCCGAAACGTCGTAATAAATATGGCGACAAAGATGAGGACAATAGTCCGAATAATGTAAATAGTGTACATAATACTTCATCTCAGAAATATAGACAAAAAAAATAGTTAATGAGATCTCCTATGTATCTTTTCATTTAGATAATTTTAAATTTATGTCAAATTTATTTTTACTGTCTTTATTTGAACGGTCAAAAATACTAAATTTATATCACCTTTGAGTAGTAAGTTCTTCAAAGCTGTTTCGCTCATTATATGTCCCAGAAATTTCAGATGATTTTAAGTATAAATTTTACCCTAGTTTCAATTTTCCTTAAAACTTTCTTGTTCCTCATATTTTCTGTCCATAGAAATCTCAGCATCCATCTGTAGAACTACATTTCTATTGTCTCAAGTCTCATCTTCATCTGTAAAGAAATTGGTCAGTATTCACTGCCATATAGGAAGTTAAATATGACGTAGTATTTCAGCGTTCTTTTCTTTATTCTGTGTACCGAAAAATAATGCAAATCAGGCACCGAAATCAGTCGTAGAATTAAGTGAAGTGTTTAGAGAAGGTGTTTCAACCATTTTGATGCCATCACCCACTTTCACATGGAAAAACATTTCCACCACCTACCTGTATAGTAAATATCCAAAAGCAAAGATTGTTACTAGTTCGTAAACTGACTTTATGATATATTAAAAAAATACCAAAGTGCGGAAACAAATAGCACTAACTTATGCGTATTAAACAACAAATGAAAGCAAACTTGACCATTGAAAATTATATATATAATTTAATTTTACGGTCAAGGTTAATTTTATTAATATTAGCGCTGCAAGTGTTGACAAGAAACTAAACGAATTTTGTTCATAATTATAAAATTTTGAAATAATATACAATACTAAGAAAAAATGGCGATTATTTTTTGGTGTTCTTGGTCTTCCTTTATCTGATTTATAACCGAAAAATGTTATTTTGCCTGAAGAACTAAATGACCCTTCTCAAATCTAAAGAAAATACCAAATTATTCCTTGCTTGCAGGGATATTTATAGCTTATCTCTGAATGTGACCTAGTTATTCTCAATTAGCTTCCTGTTTTTTCTACACGATCTTTACATATCTCCCTTGAATATTTTTTTTTCGAGTAGCATATGTTGAAATATATTTTTAATACTAAAAATCCTATATCGCCCACCAAAATTTTCATTCACCCACCATTTTCTATTCAGTTGCTTTTTCGCCCACCCAACAGTAGAAATCGCTGGTTTAGAGACTAGATTTAATCTTCTAGAAAACAGTTTTTATATTTGACGATAATGCACCAAATATTAGGATCGAAGGCTACAGTCGTAATGATAATGAGAAATGCGATATGAATGACAGAAAAAGTGGTAATAGAGGTGAAGATTCTGAAGATAAGGAGTTTAGCGATTGACCGTTGAGTGGAAGAGGTTTTCAGGGAAGTATCCACGCAGGAGTCTCTTCCTCAAAGTTTCAGTTCTTGAGAAAAAAAACAGTAAATGATTGAAACTTCCTTCTTACATTTCGAACACAGAGGAAATGGGGGTTATTCAACTCCGTGGCGTGTCGTAACTGTAAAGGTCTGAGCTGGTGGAACTAAAGAATGGAGCTCATCTGAACATTTGCCATGGCTAGAATAACGTTAGCCTGGCATCGTTGCATTTGTGGGAACGAGACTGCATTTGGAGAAGATGTTTTCCCACCACCACCACAATCACAGCCACCACCGCGAGATCGCCTAAACGATTTAGAATTGTATAAATGCTGGAAAGTATAAATTGAGAAAATCCATCCCAGGTATACTTGCAATTTTTTATTTTTTTTATTTATTTATTATTTTTTTTTTTTTTGGCTAACCCTGCTCTTGTAAAGATAATGCATCGCGGGAGGAGTCACGTACTTCCTGGACCGATAAAATGAACCAACCATTTTTCAAGCATCTTTGGCAATGGGTTGCATATATGGGTTCCACTTGAAGTCGGTTAGCTTAGCATTAACTGCTAAATAGCCGGTGCATTCAACCAGCCAACTAATTCTGTAATTGAAAACTTAGCTTCCAGCCTGGTCTCTTGATGGGAAAAATATATAACTCCTTTTGCCACTAAACCGGTTCCTATATCGACGTATGTTTGTGTGACTCCGATCATATAATGTTCAAGGCGAAGGATGATATAGAAGAAGAAGAAGAAGAAGAAGAAGAAGAAGAAGAAGAAGAAGAAGAAGAAGAATCTGATCAAAATGGTGTTGACGTTCTTGATGATGATGATGATGATGATGATGATGATGATGATGATGATGATGATGATTACCGTTGGTTAATATTTCCGGATAAACTTTAACCTGCAAACAAAAAAGAAAAAAAAGGAACCGTTTCTGTGCCAAAACAAACTCGTTAGATCACAAGTCTAAAATAACAAACACGCTGATTAGAAACTCCAAAACATCATGCTGTATTGACTAAGCTGTCTAAAAGTAATGAGATGAAAACGAGGCAGTTGTATTAATAACAGCGAAAAGTAAAGACTGGCTAAAATGTACGAACAGTTTTTTAAACGATTTCAAACATTTATATCATGGCGTTCGTAAAGTAATTACCGTGTTTGCAGGCCCATTGGACACGATTTTTTTTTTTCCAAAGAAATGTACCAAAAACTACCGTGCGTCCAACACAGCAGTATAAGAAGGATATGAAAACCACGATAAAGTGGGGTTCACCAGGAATCAGTGTACCTTTCCAGGTTATCTTTGAAACTATGATTCCTGGAAGTGGTGGCCACGTGATATCAATAAAAAATATCGCTGAAAAATTAACCCAAGAAAAAGAAATCAAGAAATTTATGGAATTGCCCAATATTTTGCTGCTAGTTTTATAGAAATACCAGATTTTACAGAAATATTTGCTTTTTTTTTTGTTGGTATATTGCTGTTTGCTGTGTCTCTGTTTTTGTTTATATACAGGTGATAGAATTTGCGTTGGTGCATGTATGGCATGAAACTTCATTTACAAACAAGTACCATATTTCTGGAGTGAGGTTGCCTATTACCGTATGTACCAGTGTTCATTGATACCAGTAGATTTTTTGTAGCTATTAGGAGCAAACCCCCTGAGAGTACACGGAGAATGAACTGAATAAACGCTCGAAAATAGAAAAAGACGTAAGACAAGGGTGTATCTTCTCACCAGACTTATGGAAAATTTACAATGAGGCGATCCCAAGAGAACTAGAATCCTAGCAGGATTTTTTATTGATGGGTACACTCTTCACAAGATATTTCTTGATACCCCAGAAATTGTTATGCTACTATATGTATAAATCTCACAGTGAAAGATAGAGATTCTGTCTAGGATATCAAATGTTACATAAAGAGCTCATATTAAAATCATATCCAATGAATTTCTACAGATGCTTTTAGTATTTGCAATGTCCCTATATGTGCAATTATTAGAGGGAATGTACAGATGTTGCTCCCTAAAAATAACTAAAACAATATTCAATAAATGCTGGATGAAATGTACTAAAATTCTTCTTTTCCACCAAAATGCCCAAGTAATTAAATCTTACCTCATTTCTACTAAAAAGTACCAGTAGTATAATTTGTACTAACACTTTAAGTCTTTCTTCATGGTTAGAGAGAAGGTCACATAAAGGTAAGGTTATTATTTTGATTCTTTTGGTTATGAGGTGTGCAAATTTTTAAAAAAATATTCCGTGCGAAAATTTGGGTGCGTCCAGTGTGTGAGTGCGTCGAATGCGTGAGTGCGTCGAATGCATGGATGCGTTCAATAGGCCGGCAAATACGGTATATACTTCTCCACTATGAAATGTGAACCAAGGCAAAATCGTTCTTGAATGATACAAAACTGTATCTAGAATTAGTTTATCATTTATTTCTTTCATTTTTGTTTATTTTTTACAGTTTATCAACCCTTTGTGCGTTATTTAAAGCCTAAACATGTTTCTGGATTGTAATAATTCTTTATTTGTGAGTGAAAATTGCATTAACCCTTTTTTTAGAATAAATGATTTTTCCAGATACAAGTCGTACTATTTAACCCATAGCTGAGGAAGATGGATTTATACCTTTGTCAAGTTTTGTTTGTTTTTGTTTTTTTACTTAATATGTTTTTATGGCTTATCAATACTTTGTGGATTAAATAAGCCGAAACATAGTTGGAATAATAAGAATAATTCATTTATTGCTGATGATTATTGCATAAACAGTTTTTGAAAATAACAGTGTTTATTTCCAATAAAAATCTTATTATTTAACCCTTAGCTGGAGGGGATTAATACTTTTCTTAAGGGTAAGTGAATGTAACGAATCCAACTGGAATTCGAACTCGGTTCTCCAATTCCTCATAATTATAAATTTAAAAGCATTATAGATTAAAAAATATGTCCACCATTGCTTACTGTATAAATTCCTTAAGGGTAGTATTAAAAATATTTGTGCTGTGTATATAGAGGCAATGAACACTCGTATATGTCAACTGCGGTTTAACAGGGTTTCAAAATGGAGATTGTGACATATCCGACAAGCTTCGCTCATTGCATTGGATCCAAATAAAAGTCTGTTTAACTATCCATAAAGAATTTTGCATAGCATAAGCACAACGTGATAAAAAATGGGATCTGTATGTCAACAGAAGCATGAAAAGAGTGTAGCTATCACAAATCTAAAAATATGCAAGGTGACATTCACTGTTGCTGTTGTTGTTTTGTTTTGTTTTGTTTTGTTTTTTTAAGCATTTCACCACAAACAAGGCGGGAGTGCCAATAACACGTAAAGGTTTGCAGAGTTTAGGGAAAACGAGTAAAGAGGTGTATTTGGGGAGAGGATAAAGGGAAGGACGGGGAACAAGATCAAGGTATCAGAAGATGTCGATTGACATTACACTTGAATATTTGAAGATTATACTTTTCAGGGAAACAATTAAGAGGAAAAAATTCAACAGACGGGGAATGCGAGAGAAGAAGCAGTTTGAGTAGAAGAGATGGTTACATTTAACTGTTTCTACAATAAAATGGCTGGATCGAGATGCCAGCCTAGTAGCTCGCTTAAATTCATAGTCTGTTAACCGGAGAAAGCAACTCGTCGGAACAGTTCTCTTATAGAAAAGACAGAGTGAAGCCACGACACGGCTGTGAGAAAGCGACTGTAGACTAGATACCAGATCAGGACCTATCACATTACAATATCCATGTCTGGATTTTATCGAGGACCTCGAAATGAACAGCGGGAGTACCAGATCATATATGACAGCAATATTTCATGCAAGGACGGATGGTTGATTTATAGATTTGAAGGGTGAACTCAGACGAGAAAAACTTTCTGGCATAACAAAGAGAACCAACTCTCCTGGCAGTAGATGAAGCTATTGAATCTGATCCACCTCATATCAGTGGACACCTCGAGATCAAGCAGGCGCAACGAGGCGCAACGAGGCGCAACGAGGCGCTCTCGTGGAGATGGGCATCAGTCATTCTGATGGAAGGCAGGGAGGAGGGTTCTCTGTGGTAGGTAAATGAGAGCAGTTTCGTTTTGGAGGCATCTCAAAGGCTTTAGAGTTATCTAAAGCCACTACTTGAGCTTCTTCGTTATTGTGAAGTGCTTGGTATACAAATTCAGTTATGGCCGTGAGCACATCGGGCAAAGCGGAAACCATATTACTTGTCGGAGAGCAGATTATGGGAAGTAAGGTGCTTAACCACTTCGGCATTGATTGAAGCCTCGAAGACTTTATAGACGAGTGGTAAAAGATTAATAGGGCGATAGTTAGATGGGTCAGAAGGGTCTCTAGTGTTCTTAAAAAGAGGGACAACAGATGAGGACTTCCAATAGGCTGGAAAGCAAGAGTCGGTGAGGAAGTTGTATAGTTTGGAGAGGACATGAGCCAGTTCAGGAGTACATTTCTTCAGGACAATGGCCGGTATCCCGTGCCCACCAGTAGCCTTATGGGAGTCTAATTTAGAGATGATGTTCGATACCATCGTTGGGGCTATATGCACTCACCCAGTAAAGCCTCGATTCTGCGGGGGGGAATCGGGTGTGGGTACACCAGATGAGGCTATTGTTGAATTGGATGAGAATTTCCGAGCAAAACATTCAGCTTTGTCAGCGGAGGAATTCAAGATCTCAAGTTGGTTGAATAATGGAGGTATTGTGAGTTTGCTGTTGTTCAGCACGATCTTGCAGAGCCGCTAATATCTTTAGAACCAAACTTGTGAAAAGCAATACGTTCGGCATTCTCTCGGCAAAGAGTGTTTCATTGAGGACACGCTTGAACTCATTACGAGCATTGGCTAAGAGACGTCTGTTGCAATCAGACATGTCGCTATGGTATAGATGGAAGTAGTGATTCCTGTGGGCAATAGCAGCTGGGCAAGCAGCTGAAAATCAAGGGGAGGAACGCGATTTCACTTTATATTTTCTTGCGGAGATGAAAGTCTCGATTCCAGTTTTTACCCAGAATGAGACCTCAGACGCACATTGGTGGACGGGGAGATTAAAAACAACATTACAGGGGAAATCACGGAGGGAATCACGGAACGGGTCCCAGTCTGCTTGTTGATAACAAAAAGTCGTTATGTTGGTGGGATGTTCTTTACTTGGGAAGGAGTAGAAGGAGATCTTAACAGAAACGATGGCATGATTAAAGTTGCCAAGATGGCAGAGCTGCGCGGCACGACAAGACTCTAGGATGAAGGCAAAACAGAGATCAAGAAGGGAAGCCTTACCATCATGGTTACTGGGGAAACGCGTGGGAAAGTCAACCACTTGTGTTAGAGATTGAGGGTTTGAAAATTTAAGAGTTTGTATACCAGAAAGGACAGTAGATTTTTAAGCTATTTGGTATGGTGGACATTAAAGTCACCGAACGCAAATATGTGTGTAGACGGTTGTAGAGAGATAGCCGTGTCTATATTATGCAAAATGCTATCGAGTACACCACAGTCTTGGGAGGATGGAGAGCGATAGAGAAAGAAAAGATAGCTTATAGAATTGAGAGCAGATAGCTTATAGAATTGAGGGCAGATAGCTTATAGAATTGAGGGCAGATAGCTTATAGAATTGAGGGCAGATAAACGAAAATATATGTATGTGGTTGACTTTCCTTTCTGGGACACATAATGATGAAGTATTGCCGGGAGAATTTGATACTCACGGGTCGAATAGAGGGAAAGAGAGACAAGGGAAAACAACGCGTGATATACCTGGTGGACTTGAGCAAGTGGATGACAGAACGTGGTCTGGGGGGGGGGAAGCAGAAGGAAGGAAATTGTTGAGAGCAACAAGGGATAGAGGGAGGTGGAGAGCCATGATCGCCTACGTCCTGAAAGGACATGGTACATAAAAATTTGTTTTTTTCTTTTTTACCTCTGCTGTGGTCAGGCGTTGAACTCACATCTCCTTGGGTCAAGTCACTGGATTACTTCAACCAGTGATTTTATCCACTTAGTCATGTGTCTTTGGAGAAAGGCGTGAATATGACAACGAAGAGGAAATATAAAATATAGTGTAAAACATTTTACTTTTGCTTTCCTTTCGTGCACGAAACTGAAGCTATCAGATTCGTAGAAGTCTCGACAAGATATGTGCTTTCCGTAAATGGGTACTTCAAACCTTTGGCTTCCGTGGTCAAATTGCTAACGGCACATTTCGGTTATAGAAGCGGTTTCCTTGACAGACAGAGGTTCGATTCCTGTCGGAGGCACGATATTTCTTTCATAGGACATCTCAATTTAGGTCGGTTGTTTTTTTATTTCACTGTTTAAGAAAATAAAAGAAACAGGGATGTCAAATACATTTACCAACTAAAAATAAAGATTTATAGTCACCCTGACGGGTAAGATAAACCTTTAGGGGGCACAACATTTACTGAAACTATTGCAGCAGTGGTTTTCCCTTTGGCAAGTTACCTCTCTAAAAACACGTTTGAATTCAGAGCTTTCTTCTTAGATTGGTTGCCAAGCAAGGCTATAGA
>OZ010585.1:120748099-120810599 GCA_963932145.1 Acanthosepion lycidas
ACACACATACACACAAACGCATACAAACACGCGCGCGCACAAACACTCACACACACACACACATACACACCCACACATACACACCCACACATACATACATATATATATATATATATATATATATATATATATATATATATATATATATATGTATGTATGTATATATATACAAGAAGGAAGAAAAAAGGTAAACTTATCTTATCTTAACCGACGCGCTCCAAATGCTGAATTTCGAAAGGCAAATGCAAGGATTTCATTTTGCAATAACTCTTTATATAAAAGAGAGAAACAATTAAAACAGTTTATCTCTTCACATATTAAAAATTCAAGCAACGTTGTGAAATATATATAAAGTACGTTTTTGAGAGGTGTTGAGAGTGCTTGGGGTGCGTGCATGCGTGTGTGTATGTATGCGTGTTCGTGTGTGTATGCGTGTGTGCATGTATGTGTGTTCGCGTGTGTATAAGTGTGCGTATGTATGCGTGCGTTTGTGTGTGCGCACGCGCGTCTGAGCGTGCGAATATATTGGAAGAATTGCCGAAACGTCCATCGTCGCGCTTCCAAAAATAATTATCATATTTCTTCGACCTAACTGACAAAATCATCAAATATCAGAAACTGCGTTGGGGAGGTGTTCCTTGGTCGGGTCAACAGCTTTGCCGTACCTCTTATTATGGACGATGAATTTCTGAAGAATAAAGAACAATTATGAACCGAAGAGAAATCCTTCAGCAAGTTCTATACCAAAAATGTCTTTCCAACAACCGATACTTTGTAGAACAAACTCCCGTGTGGATATTTCCCATGACATTAAACATCTTAATCTATTTACGTCTTCATGTATCCATCATATCGTTTGCTTATTACTTCGTTCATGTTCATATCACAAACCGCATTCAGTAGCTCTACCTCAAGTGGCTCTTTGGCCTTGTAATGCGTTAAATCTATTCATACTGATTCCTTGTTGACAACACTTGTAAACTGATTATTTGCTTTCAGAAATAAGTGCCATTGGAATCGGGCATTTATAAAAATTATAAATATAATATTTTTATGCTTATAACTATTTTGCTAGTATTTTTATTTCTGTTTTCAATGAAATAAAGAAAATACCTTCCAGAAGCTAAGTAAAGTATAAAGAAACGGGAAAATTTCGTTATAAACAAAGAGAAGAGAGATTAATTGTTATATAATATCGGTCCTTATATATGACAGTGAATGTTGACCAATCTCCACATAAAGGGCATCAGGAATGTGGTTCTACAGAAGGATGCTGAGAATACCATGAACCTAAAATGTGAGCAACGACGAAGTTTTAGAGAAAAGGGAAACAAAAAAGAACGCTTAAACTTAACACCAGAAACAGACATTTGACATTTCTAGAGCACATAATGAAGAAAGAGGGCTTAGAAAATTTGACACTGACAGGGCATATTCTAAGCTAGATGGACAGAGGAAAGTAGCGCATCACGTACCTAACGAGATTGTGTAAATGATTACCAGAAAAGTGATTTAAAGAGAACTGAGTGCTACAAAGGACCGGGAAGTTGTGTGAAACTATGAACGTCCACGTCATGAAGGGACACGGCACATAGAAGAAATCGAAATGTCGGGCAGATGCATCTTCCAGGGTATAAAATGGCATTAGTCTGTTCATATCTTTCTATTTCTTTGCTTTCTATCTATTTATCTACCTATCAAGCGCCGTGTTTATATATCTATCTCTGTTAATATCTATCTCTCTCACTCTCTCTTTCTCTCTCTCTCTCTCTCTCTCTCTCTCTATATATATATATATATATATATGCATGTATATATTGAAAAATTAACTTACCGTAAATTAATTCTATCTCTATGTCAATCTATCTATCTCAGGCTGTTCATAACTCTTTTCATATTTATCTTACTCTTCCATATCCATTTACCTTCTCTCTCTCTCTCTATCTATATATATATATATATGTGTGTGTGTGTGTTCATATCTATATATATCTCTATCTATCAAGGACAGTGTTTATATATCTGTCTCTGTTCATCTATCTATCTTATCTCTCTCTTTCTCTCTCTCTCTCTCTCTCTCTCTATATATATATATATACACACACACACATTTAAAGTTTAAATTTAAAGTTTCATTGTTTAACCCACTCAACAGGCACGAATTATTAATTTTGCTTTTTAATCATTGCTTTCATTTTTCTTAATCAAAAGTATTAATTCCTACCTGACGAGTTGGTACCACAACTTGCACTTCGAACATAGCTATATGTATATTTATCAATATATATTGGTGAACTGTGTACGTTTTGTGTCAGTCCCAATATGTCTTCCCAACTGAGGAAAAAGTACCAACATTCATACTCTGGCTTCCATCTTCATAGTTAGTTCTAGAACCAACAGAGAACAGTGATTAAGTTTAAAAAAGAAGGAATATTAGAAAGAAAACCTGAACCAGGAGATCACAAGAGCCGGGGAGCGGGGGGGTCATCATTTAAGCTTAAAGCTAAATACATTCTTATAGTTCAAAGTAGAGTGCAATAGTGGTATAAAAAAATTCGGAGCATTCAAGTAAGATATCTTTAATCATTTCTAATATACAACTATTCAAAACTTAATCTAACAATTGGACAATTTTGCTGTTACACGATTTGTACAATTTTGCTATTACACCCAATATATATATATATATATATATATATATATATATATATATATATAATGTTGATAGATAGATAGATAGATAGATAGGGGAGAGAGAGAGAGAATAATATGAAGAACCTGTTGACCCGTGGAACTGACAGTTACCATGAAGTGAAGATACCTGTATCCACACTGCCTTTATCTATCAACACAATCTCTGAAGAAATTTGGTTAGTCTCTGGTAGCACAACGATTGCCAGATCCATGAAACTTGTGCTAAACGACCAGAAACAAAAATGTATCTTTATCAGTAGTATAAATATTAGCTCTGTTATTATATATCGAGCAATGTCTTATTACCTTCAGAACTTACTGCGCAATACTTTTATATATATATATATATATATATATATATATATATATATATATATATATATATATATCAGAGGACCGAGTTCGAATTCCTGTCGAGCTCATTACATTCACGTATGTGATAATACCCGCAGCTATGTGTAAATAGTAGGACAGTCTTGACCCTATAGTATTGTTTAGCAAAGGTTCTTGAAGTCACATATATGGTACAATGGGTAGATATTTGCCATTTTATATTTTAAATATCGCGCATGCGCGTTTTCTGTTTTTAATTTTGTCGACTGTGCAGTATATGGTGAGTTTGACACCGTCTGTGAGAAAAAGAGCGCCATGACGCAATTAACGCAATTAACACCGCCAGAGATTTGAAAATGACATGCTGTACTGCTTGGCATTCGCCCCGAAAGCTCTAATACGAAGATTTAACTGTTTTTGGATGATTCTAATGGTGATTACAAAAGTGTTTGATGTGATCACTAGTGATGGCGCCGTTATGCCTCTATTCATCTTCCCACGGGTCCGTAGTCTCAACAGGGAGGCCTGCATCAAGTACCTTGAGAAGGTTGTGCAGCCCTGGTTTCAGAGAGTAGCTGCTGGAAGAACCTATGTCTGGCAACAGGACTCTGCACCATGCCAAAAAATCAATAGAACACTGTCATGGCGCTCAGATAATTACTGCAACCACACCACCCTTTACATCTGTCCACCTAATTGCTCATACTGCAATCCTCTTGATTATTATGTGTGGGGCGCAGTTAAGCCGGAGACCAACAAAATTTCTTGTAACACCAAAGATGATCAGAAGGCAAGGATTATGGCAGCATACGCCAACTTAACAGAGGAAATCCTCCAAAAGAGTTGCTGGAGATTCCGAAGTCTGCTGGAGTGTTTGGTTGAAGCCAATGTTGAATTTACTGAATAAATTTACTCTTTAGTATTTTGAGATAGTTTTGTGTAATTTTGGCACATATGTTTATTAAAATGAGCGGTCAGAGTTATTTTCATTTTTGTGTAATTTATACGACAATTTATCTATCCCCCCCTATATATATATATATATATATATATATATATATATATATATATATATATATATATAATGTACGAGGTCTGATCAAAGCGTAGTATTGGGACTAAAGTGCTCTGAGTGAAACCGATTGACACAGATTGACATTGAACTCTGTGGCGCATACACATTAAGTTATAACGTTCTCCCTCACTCCCCTTCTTTATTGCAGTGCTTGGAGGAAAGTGTGTAGAGTGTGGTCGTCTCACAACATTACAGAACATCTTTCGAAACGGTAATAATAGGTGACGAATCGTGGATCTATTGTTATGACTCCGAAATCAAGGCTCAGTCTTCGCGGCAGAAAATCCCATCCTTACGAAACCAAAGAAAGCACTATTGAGTCCGTGTAGTATCAAGACACTGTTAATAGTTTATTACCGACGAAGACCGAAAGAAGTTCCAGCATGTTCTAAAAAATTCCTTCAGACACGAATTTGAAGCAGTCAAGGCCCGACAACTACAAAAATTGAATAGGTCCATCACCTCCCATTGTTAAAGGGAGATAACTGATACCGAGTCATCCGGAAAAAGCCATGGTACGTGGAATCTACGCCGGTGATAAAAATAAAGGGTACAAAATTCCAATCACCCGAAGAAGGGTGGAGCGTACAACGGCCGGAACGTCGTGAATATGGCAACAATGATGAGGACAACAGTCCGAACAATGTACATAATGCAAATAATTACATTACTTCATGTCAGAATTTGAAGCAGTCCAGGCCCGCCAAGTATAGAAATTAAATAGATTGAAAGATCAGAAGGTGGAGCACAAGGTCCATCCCCTCCCATTGAAAGCAGCAGTCAACATCAACTGAGTGTGTCTGAAGAGTCAGTACTGAACAAAGGACTCAATTCCATAGTAACTATCAAGAGAATAGCATAATTAGACATCATTGTCTGAATCGATGAAATAGCCTTCAACATTCCCCAGGCTCAGGCGGATGAGCTTATATCGAAACCAGTGACTTGACCAAAAGAGTTGTGAGTTCAATACCTAGCTACAGCTGAGGTGGACACACAAAAAAACTTGCAGTGTTGAGTTAAAGGGGGATAACTGATACCGAGTCATCCGGAAAAGGCCATGGTATGTGGAATCTACGCCGTGGAAAAAATAAAGGGTACAAAATTCCAATCACCCGAAAAAGGCCGGGACGTACAACGGCCGGATTGTCGTGAATATGGCAACAATGATGAGATCAACAGTCCGAACAATGTAAATAATGCAAATAATTACAATACGTCATCTCGGAAATATAGACATATATATGTGTGTGTGTGTGTGTGTGTGTGTGTCTGTCTGTCTGTCTTCTTGTGTTATTTCTTTGTTTTTTTCTTTTTTATACCTTAACTCTCGGTACTTTATTTTCATCTATATTTCTATTCCTCCATTTTCCTCTGTTTTTATCGCTTTGTCTTCATTCACTGTTAGAATTTTCTTTCTTTCCCATATTGAACCTGTAGACGTACTCCTTTGCAATGTGAGAGAATTAGTCGGGCCTTTTACTTTTGTAGGTAGAACATATACAAGAATATATGGAAGCCTATCAAAATGATACTTGCCTCCTACAGAGCTTTCCACAGTATCCAGAGTCTTCCATCGCTTCACTGATTAAACATCCATATTCAGATCACGTGTATCCCACCCACACTTGTGGGTGGTTAGCCTTCATTCACATAATCACTCGTAACTCGCTATTAAAAAATTCCAGCTACAAGTCTTGTCATCGAGTAGATGTGTAGTAGTAGTAGTACCCTGTACTCAATGATAGAGATATCTTAGAAGTCAAAAACGACATGCTTAGGTGTCGAAAAATTTAAACAACACTATGAAAACTTAAACGGGCGCAGTTAAGCAAGCGACTAACATAACTCCTTGTAACACCAAAGATGATCTGAAGGCAAGGATTATGGCAGCATACACTAGCTTAAATAAGGAAACCCTCCAGAAGAGTTGCTGGAGATTCCGAAGACTGCTGGAGAGTCTGGTTGAAGCCAATGTTGAATTTACTAATAAATTTACTCTTTAGAATTTCTCGTAATCAAGAGAGCAGGTGAAGGCTTTGAATTTTCGATTAAATTGCCGGGGTAGTGATGCTAACAACTTTAAAAAGTGGTAAACGTTTTAATTTCGACCTTAAGCTGAGCTTTGAGGATGCGATCTCAATACTAGCTAATTTTGTCGGGTTGGTGAGGATCAATATATCATAAACTAAACGTTATAATTTCGGCCGCTCGGTTAGTTTGAGGAAAACTAAATGAAGGCTCTAAATATTCACCTAAATTGTCTAGCAGATCTATAGTTGGCTATGATCATTTTTAGCCACCCTTGATTACAGCAATTTTGGCTTGTGTAATAATGTATCTTCGTTTTTGTTTTGTTTTTTTCAGACAATATTGTATTAGTATCAAGCTACTCTAATCTATGAACAAAAGTTCGCAGAAGTAAGGAAATTGGTGAATCTCGACGAGGGCAAATAATAGGATGACATCAGTGTGGCAAGTCAAATAGAGAAATTGCTAGGTTTTCCCAGGTTAATTATCAAACGGTTAATTATATCATCAAGAAAATTAATGAAGAAGGGCATTGTCATGTGGAACAACGTTCAGGAAGACCAAGCATCGTGTATGAGCGAACGGAAAGGGCGCTGAAGAGGGAAGTCATCAGAAATCGTCATCAGAGTGTCAAAGATGTCGCCAACAGCATAAAAATGTCGCCATATGTAGTGAGAAAGTTTATGAAAGAGCAAGACTATCAAAGAAAAGTTGCAAGAAAGAAGCCCTTGATTTCAGACGTTAACAGGAACAGGCGTATGGACTGAGCGATAGAATACGAGAGCAAAGATTATGAATTTTAGCAGTCTGTAATTTCGTCAAATGAAAGTAAATTCTGCCAATATTCGAATTCGAGACAGGATTATGTTTGGAGAAATCAGAATGAGACTTGGAACACCGAATGTCTGCAGGCGACCGTGAAATGTGGAGGGATTGGAGTAATGGTGTGGGGCACTGTCTGGGTTGTAGGGAAATCTGAGCTGATTCTTGATGACAAGTAGTTGAATGGTCCAAAATACTGTCAAATATTAGTGAATGGACTACTCCCACTATTTGAAACCAATCAGATTAACAAGAATGCCTACCTTTTTCAAAAAGATGAGGCGCCATGTTATACGAGCAAAGAAGGAAGGAATCACAAAGAATCAAGTCACTGCTATGGGCAACCTAAAGTCCTGATATGAATCCAATAGGGCATGTTTGGGAGTACCTTGTCCGAAAACTTCGAGAGCGTGCAACCAAAATATCAGTGGCAACCTTTAAAGAAACATTGCTAAAAAAGTGGCAAAATATTGATCAAACGATTGTTGATAATTTGATCAATCCATGAAAAATCGAATACAAGCATTGAAACTAGCAAATGGGGGATCTACTCTATACTAGTTCCAAATACTGTTTATTTATGTTGAGTTGGGATTACGTAATTAAATTTTGAAATTAGATGTAGTTTATTTCTCCTAAAATCTTTTCTTAGGCCACTGTATATCACTACTTAAAATTCAACATTTTAAATTCGGGATTAATTTTATACAAGAAAATTAGGTGCCCATAAAGAACAAGAATTCAAAAAACAGGAGATAACGATTGGTAGTGTATTTAAATCTTTGAAGATCAATGTTGACTAGCCGGCAGATAATTCCACAAGCGGGAAGAGCGATAGAAGAAATTATTGGCATAAAACTTACGGTTACATCTAACCATTTCAACTGGTAAATGATGAGACCTTACCGCCAACCTAGTACTGCGCTTAAATTCATAAAATCTAGATACCACAGCGGAAAGTTCATTAGAACAATTACCATGAAAGTATTTATAGAAAAGACACAGGGAAGCTACGTTACGGCGGTTGGAAAGGGTCCGAAACCGAGATCCCATGTCAGGACAAGTAACATTGCAGGTTCTTTGGATTTTTTTCAATAATCTCTCAATATATTTCAGGGCCACCAGGCCAGATATGACAGCAATATTCAAAGCATGGATGAATAGCAGACATATAAATATGTAAGGCAGGTTCTGGCAAGAAAAATTCTCTCACACGTCATAGTGAACCTACTTTCTTAGCTCCCGTCTTAGCAATTTATTCAATATACCCTTTTTATTTCATGTCAGTTGAAAAGATGGCGCAATGAGTCACTCTAGTGACGATTAACATCAGCTATGCTGAAAAAAAGTAAAAAGGGGTCACTTAGATGATTAAAAGATATCAGAGTTTCCTTTTTTAGGCGCTAAAATTAATCAGCCACTCCTAGCCCCATTTAAGCATAGATTATAGATCTTTTTTTATATCAGCTGCTAATTTGACCTCATTGAACTGATCAAACTTACTATGAAGATAGGCTTAAATAGTTGTGTCATCGGCATAGATACCGAGTTGAGAACTGACGAGATAAGGAACAATTGCATTTATGCAAAAAGATCGAGAAGAGTGGCCATTCAAGATAACTTTAATAAAAAAGATTGAATCCGTTCAAATTCCGCCCAGAAATGCCATAGTCGAAAGTCATATTGCTTATAAGAACGAAGAGCCTACGACGTCGGATGCTTAACGAGTTCAGAGTTATTTAGAGCCTCTAGTACTTTGCCAAAACGAAGTAGAAGTGTAATGGGTCTATAGTTAGAAGGATCAGATGGTTCAATTTTGTCCTTAAAGACTGGAACGACAGAAAAGGATTTCCAACCAGCAATAAAAAAGAAGCAGCAAGGCATTTATTGTAGAGTTCAGAGAGAACAGGACACAGTTCAGGGGCATATTTCCTAAGAAGTATTACAGGGATACCATTAAGTCCACATTCTTTGTGAGGATCCAGAAATGATAGCAGAAACCATGGATGGATTTATATGCATATCACTGACTAGTTTTAAGTGGAAGGTCAAGCAAAGTAAATCCAGATGAGTCAAGAGTAGAACTGGCAGAGAATTTACGAGCAAAACATTCTGCCTTATCAGCAGAAAATGTTAACACCTCAAATTAAGTGAAGAGAAGAGAAAGAGAAAATTTACGCTTATTTAACACACTATTATAGAGCCGCCAGTAGTCGCGCGACCAAAGTTGCCAGAGGCTATACAGTGCTTTATTTTATCAGGAAACAAAGACTTGGCCTCTTTGAAGACGAGTTTGCAATTTTGATCAGTCACAAATAGACATCTGCTGTGATCGGAATTATCACGATGGTACAATAATTCCTACAGGTTATAGTGGCTGAAAAGGCTGGTGTGAACCAAGAACATTGTGGTTTCACCTGATATTTGTAAGAAGGCACAAGGGAATCAAAGAAGAAACCTCTGTTGCAGAATTCTCAATAGGAAAGTTAAGAATATCAATCCAAGGGGCGTCTCCAATAAAATCACGAAATGAATCCCAATCAGTACGCTAGTAACAGAAAGACGTTTTGTGAATAGGAGGTTCCTTTCGAGTAGACGACTCAAAAGAAATATCAATAGATACCACAGTGTGATCCACATTGCCAAGAGAATAGAGTTTTGATGCTCTTCGAGATATCGGACAGGAAATAAGGAACTAATCAAGTAAGGAAGTATGTTGAACAGATTTATTAGGGAAACGAGTAGGGAAATCCACCTTTTGTCTATTTTATGGAACAGTGGATAAAGGCGTTGGTTAGATCCAATGACAGGACCCAAAGAGTTGTGAGTTCAATACCTGGTTAAGGCAGTGAAGAATTTGGAGAGGTGAATTAACAGGAGATAACAGACTTCCATTAGACATGGCACATTGAACTAGAACGGTCTACCCCAGCGAGCGAAATAAAGGGTTCAGTTCGACATTCCAACCACCTGTAGAAAGCCGGAGCGTACAACGGCCTAAACGTTGTGATAAATATGGTAACAAAGATGAGGAAAATAGTCAGAATCATGTAAATCCATTATTTACCTAAGAGAGTATGCAATGGAAAAATTGAAAGTCTGAATACCGGCAACATAAGTAATATTAGAATGCTTAAGCAACTTGATGTGAAATCACGAAACACAAAAATATTAGCAGATGGATGGAACAGTGGATAAAGTTATTTCTATATTATCAGAAAATTTGTTTAATATATTACATCTTATATAGCGACAAAGGAAAAAGAGATAGCTAACAGAGTGCAATAACAAAAGTCGAAAGCACATGAAAGAATCATCTAGGGACTCAACAAATAATACGCTTGCAATTGGAAGATGTTCTCGGATATAAAAACCTAAGCCATTTCAGCAAAGAGGAAGATAACCTGGAACAGAGAATTCATTGGTAGTAATAGAAGAATTTAAATTATTTTTACAAAGTGCTAAGACATCAAGAGACCGTTTCAAGAGAAAAGATTCAATACAACCGAAATTAGAATGAATGCCACAAATAATAAAGAAAGAAATGTTGAGAGAGAAGGTGAGTTTTTGTTTACTGGTTTTCACGTTTTTATTTTTATTTTTCTCTGTCAAAAGAAGATTGATTTTAAGAAGAAAAAGGCCAAAATAAATATCACCATCTACCGTCGATTGCGATACAAACTAGCCAGAAGGTAGCTAAGACTAACGCATAATGTGGCCTCAGGGTTAACCTCTGGAAATTCATTCAAGGACACCTAACCTTGCGGAACATGACACTACAAATACCCTGATATTACGCGGTTGTTAATTAGAGCAACCTCTCTAAGTACTATCAAAGAGGTCAGCCTCTTTATTACCAGTCGGGAGTAGCAGCCAGAAAATTGCCGGTCCTCTCATAATGAAAAGTCGCATCAACTCATCAGTCAGATCATCGAAATGTTAAGACAGATCATTATGGCCATGGAAGAAACAATAGGTAAACCATATCCTGAACTAGAAACAAGGAAACGTGGAAGAAGTACTGACCGGGCGGTAGGTGTACCCATCTACTCCTATTAACCTGTTTATAACACAGGAGACTAGGTGCTATTGTCGATATACCATCTCTAGGAAAGTTACCGAATCAGGCTCTAGACTCCGCCCAGGCTAAGGGAAATTACTAAATATTATAACTTCTCTTAAGATTATCCTAAAAGTGGAAATCAAAGTAATATTAATATAAAATTAGATCACTTAATCTAATTAAAATAACAATTTAAAGTTTAAACATATATATATATATATATATATATATATATATATATATATATGTATATATATACATACATACACAGACACACACACACACACACACACAAACACAAACACACTCACACACATAAATATTACTTCAAAACATTATCATAAGTGAATAACCGTTTTTGAGTAAACGCTCCTTTTATATTAAACAATGTTTATTTCGTCTAAATACCTGCACACTCAAGAAAACCTATTGAGGAAAATGTACCCTCTGGTAGGATTCGAACCTAAGTCCCCTGTTGCAGTTAAGTGTGCAGTTCGGTAGACGAAATAAACACTGCTTAATATAAACGAAACGTCGAAGTAATAAAAATGTCAGATTAAAAAATAAAGTTAGTTCTTTAAAATACACGCACACACACACACACACATATATATATATATATATTAATTTATTTCTTAAACGTTATTTTTAATGGATACCAGTACTTGAGTAGATACACTTTTTTTTTTTTTTACTAGGAGCATGACCCGGCGTTGCCCGTGCTTGATTCAAAAATCTTACGACTCATACAGCAATCGCTATCACTTGACTTAAAATATTTTTGCCCTTCCTTGCCTTTAAAGGAGTGCCCTTGCCGTGCTGATGCCTTACTTCTTGCCTATCTCACACCGCGAATTTTTTCGAAGCTCTATAGTAAACATTAAATCTGTTACGAAAAAAGAACTAAACAAAATGAACACAAAACGATCAGCTTTAAAAAAGGACTCGTAACTGGAAAAACCGAATAAAAAAAGAATATTAACAACAAATACTTTTTTTACACCCAACCTAGTTCTGCGGAATCAGAATCAAGAGTTTAAGCAAGCGAATGAGCCAATTGGAGTAAAGTGCCATGCAGATTTAAATTTTCCCCACTTGTGACGAATACAGCTATCGATTTTTTTAACATTCATGTCAGTCAGCTGTTGGCTCTCTCGCTGGCCAATAGAATCTTCCTGCCCATTCGTGGCAACCAGCTATAGGCTCTCACTCTGGCCAGTAGAAAATGGCCGCAAACTACATGAAAACTGCCGTAGAAGCATGAAAAAATCGATTATTTCCACTATCGATGGCAGTTGGGAAATGCAAAGTCGGTCTTGACCTTTCCACTAACTTGGAGCCTGTGCATGTAAATTTTGGTGCAAATCCGTCGAAAATTGCGGCCGTGCATTCGTTACACACACACACACACACACACACACACACACTCGCACACCCTGCCTTTTATAAATAGAGATTAAACTGTATATTTATTTATTACCTTCTAGCAACCCGATTATTCGGGGAAAAAGTCCCTCAGAGAACGAAATACGTCAGAAATTTTTCCTGTCTTTATTCCTCTTGTCTTTTTACAGATATACTCTATATGAAATTTTACATTTTATATATATATATATATATATATATATATATATATATATATATATATATATGCGTGTGTGCGTGTGTTCATTCTGGTTGCAAATATTCTTTAAGTCAAGTATTATTAAATACAACACATTTTGTGTTGATTAATTTTATAGATCGACTTTTTCAAATTACGAATATATCTATACAAGGTAGCCTAAAAGTCCCACTACCTGTGAAAAAACTGTCGTTTTTATATTTATTTATTTGTTCAATAATTTTCTGTATTTGACAGTATATTATTTAGACATTTTATTGGTCTAATTAATGTCATCAAAATGCTCGTTCTTTTCCAATTGCAGTCTAACTTTTGAGCCAACCGACACACACACACACACACACACACACACATATATATATATATATATATATATATATATATATATATATAGAGAGAGAGAGAGAGAGAGAGAGACATTGAAGTAAAAAATACTTCCTTTCAGCAGAAATCAGTTATATATATATATATATATATATATATAATTTGGGGGCTTAACCTCAATGATTTCGGCTGAAAGGAAATATTTTTTACTTCAATGTCTATTTTACTAATGAAGTGTGGTTAGCTAATCTCGCTGACCATAACGTCTGAGTTTATTTGCGTCACTGTGTGTTCCTGTGTGTCTGTATGTTTTGCGTATCTGTGTGTTTATGTAAGTGTGTATGTTTTGTATGTGTGTTTCTTTGTGTTTTATTTATGTGTGCATTTTTGTATGTTTTGCATATGTATGTGTTTCTGTATGCTTTACGTACGTGTGTGTTTTTGTATGTTTCGCATATGTGTGTGCTTCTTTGTGTTTTGTTCATGTGTACGTCTGTGTGTCCCGGCTCAGTGGTCTTCATTAAATTTGCTTTACTAAACGCACGTCTATAATACGAGTTCGGCAGGCGGAGCTGAAAAGTTTTTGGACCGACCAAGGAACTTTTTCCCAAATTGATTCTTATATCTGGGCACTTGGTCAGCATTCTGAGAAGTAATTCGGAATAATGATTACACTTCATAAGTGATAACGACGTCACCGCGTTTGCCCCAAGATCACCGTTATTGGGCAACAAACCATCACAGTTGGAATGAGTTCCGTTCTCAATTTCAGCTTTCTAAGATAAGCTCGGTAAATATTAGTTTTGATAAAGATGGCGGTGGCAGGAGTAGTGGCATTAGGAAAGCCATCAATATAATTATTGTTACTATTATTGCTGTTGGTTTTGATAATGATTGTGATGGTGGTCAGGACAGGATAACTCCCATATAACTGATGCTACTTTTTCCTACTGCTGTTAATAATAATAATAATAATAATAATAATAATAATGGTGGATGTGATTTTTCTGCTGAGTGATCTGATTAACTTGCTTTCTGTTTCCTCGTCTTGGCACTTGCCTGTGGAAATTTTAGTCTCATGGCACCGACTTGGCATTCTTTGCATGGATCAGATCATCGAGGGTCCTACGGCTCTAAGACGGGTCAGTGCTAATCATCAACCTTTATCGCAATTCAGATCAGCAATTATATTTTATCTTGCCTCGCAAATGGGAATCTTTCCAATATAACCCGAAAAACAAATGTTAAAAAGAAAATCTCTTTTTAAATGATTAAGAACGACCAAGAAACAAAGTTTTGTCTGCGATCAAAATACGGACGTATTACGATGAGTCATAAAGAATTTCCAGTTTTTTTAGTTGTTTAATTATTTATATAATTAATTACTAACTTAAGTCTTAAAAAATAAATTACAATTAGATTTTATTCAAATATATATTCACCATTATTCGCAATGAGTTGTTGCCACTTCGATCTATTTTTTAATAAAATTCCACAGATTTTGATCTTTTCGAATCTTCAATCTGGATTTCATTAGACAAAGTTTTTATTAGAGAAAATTATATGTATTTTCAACTAATTTGCCTAAACCCACAGTTTAGACAGATATTAGTTGAAAATACATTTATATTACGTAAAATAATAATAAGCAAAAACTAAAATCTTAGAAGCCATTTATATAAAAGAATTAAAGCCCCAAATCAATAAAGTCAGCAATGAATATAGCCACAAAGTTCTTAAATGTTTGTAGCAGCGATATATATATATATATATATATATATATATATATATATATATATATAAGAATAAGAATAAATAAATATAATATATGACATACATATATATATATATATTTATTTATTATAATTTTATCATATAGACCGTTTGGTCTATATGATAAAATTGATGTAACTTCGTTTCAGTGCATTTCAACTGCACTTCGACAGGTGAGAATCGAAAACTGTCGAAGTGCAGTTGAAATGCACTGAAACGAAGTTGCATCTTTGTAGTGAGTTAAATGCTTTTGTCTATATGATAAAATTATAATAAATAAATAATTATCGCTCTATTATCGGTATCGAGCCCTCTTTTGGATTAATACTGTGAAAGTTGGAATTTATATATTACTTTCGTTCTCATCGCATCGGATATATATATATATATATATATATATATATATATATATATATATATATATATATATATATAAGAATAAGTTTAAAAAATAAATAAATAAATAAGTTAAAACGTTACCTCCAGTATACTATGAGGAAATAAAAACACGTGAATTTTGAAATTTAGAACGCTGCGTAACGCAGTAAAACGAACGATTGAAAAGTTTTTAATTCACAGAAGTACATATACACATTGACAGACAATTTAATCCCTGAAGATGGTCTTAGATGTGATGGAAAGTACTTGTGAAAATAATATTATTAGAAAGAAAATTTGGTTATTTTTTTCTTAATCAATTTTCGAAGGCTACCAAGAAATTAATCCGTGAACTTGAAAGGATCACAACCAAAATAAATCGACATATATTTAAATTATTTTTGTGATGTCAACGAACACTCCTTGCCACTTTTGTGATGCCAATGAATACTCGTTGTCACTTTTGTAAAGCTCGTTGTAGTAGAGACTTTGTAATCACAGATACAACTATAGTAACGCCGTTGAACAATACTGGTGTCAGACGCCTTCAAATATCACTCGCTCTAATAGTACTTGCTCGATAATACTCTCTCGATGTAAGCACCGAATAGTGATCCGAAAAGTAGAGATAGTATAGTGAATAGAGTAGAGAATAGCTGTCTGTATAGTAATAGAGGATAGAGTAGAAATAGTGATCCGAATAGTAATAGAGGATAGACTAGAAATAGCGATCGTTAGTCGTCAGCTACTTCCTACATGTGTGCGTTTCCTCTATGGTCACTCAATCCAATTAATTCAATAATGGAATCGCCCGTGTTTGCTCACTGGTGATTTATGTTCAAACTCAAGTGCCGGCAGCGACACCTTATTCCTATATAACAATTATTTAACCAAACCTCCTTCAATATATATATATATATATATATATATATATATATATATATATATATTGGTTAGACGGAGTGAAATTCCAATAACAAAAAATACTATTCTTAAAAGAGTGCTCAATACAGAGTAGAGCAAATATTACTTATTCAAAAATTATGACATAAACATGTTATAAGGTCTATAGCCTTCAACTTTCTACTTCTAACGTGTACACCTAAACTCTGAAATTTTATTTACTATTCATCTTATCTCTCAATAGATGTAGGTATGTTCGCTTATCGACCGATTCACACTCCTCCATGCTCTTTTGGACAAATGTAGAGGTTTATCACTTGTTTTCTGTTTAGGATTGGACTTCCGGTTCCTCCTAAAGTCTTTTCTTTCTCTTTCACTTCCAGTAGCCCCTTGTGTCTTAATTGTATCATCACCTGATTTGAAGTGAATTGATTAAAAAAAAGGGACAAATCTGAATTCAAACTGATGGAAATATCAGTCAAAAGTTTCGCCTGTTTAATTCAGACATATTTTATAGTAGAAGGAATTATCGTCTGTCTGGGAACCAACTTATGCAAACATTTGAGTAGCCAAAAGTTTGCACGAAACAGTGGACGATACGATAGCTGGTCTGGAGATATTCTACAGAATGTTGCAATTGATATCTCTAATGTGAGCATCATCCATTTGGACATTAACAGAAGCCTGCCGCTGTAAAAATTGAAACGAAGGGCATTTTCTCCGCGATGATTGCAATTAACCCTTTTGCACAGTTATCCGGTCTACATCAAGTGCAGACTTTCCATAAACATTTACTAACCTTTTTTCATTAACAGAACTTCGACGATACCGCCTTGCTTTCTACGCGGGAGCAGCGAGGCGGCCATTTTGAAAGTGGATCGGGTAGAGGAAAAGAGACGTTAACTAAATATCAATTAGAATAACTAATTCTTTTCGACCCATACTCGTAAATCGATAAATAACTAGATAAAGATATAAATACACAGATAAATATAGTCGTGTGGTACCCAACGGATAACTTTAGTTTTCAATAGGAAAAAAAAAACAGACAATGATTGTTAGTTAAGATTTGAATTATCATTTTCAATAAATACTTCCATGATAGATGTTCGGATGAACTCTTCGCTATGGTACATAGACTTTATATATTTAAGCGCAGTACTAGAGTGGCAACAAGCTCTCATCAATTTTCAATTGAATTGGTTAGAGGTAACCGTAAGTTCTATACTAACAGTTTCTTTTCTCGCACATCTTGAAGAAGAGACAAGAAAAAAAAGAAGTGTTTTCAAGAATGTTTCAGTGAAATGGAAAAAGTTGTCAATTTCAAATCTTTTCATTTGTACCCCCTTACTTCTTAAAATAACGACAAGCCTTCATATTTATGATTGTTATTGCAATATTTTGTTAAAGTTGTTAAGCTCAAATATATCACGATCTGATAGGGTAATTTCTATGGATATTTCATTGTCATAGAACACACCATTGTATAATAAAATCATTAACTGAAGAATTAATATTTCATAAGAAATTCAAAATAGGAAAATCTTGAAATTTTCACGTGTCTTTTTAGTTTATATAAATATGTATAATATGTGTGAATTTTGTACTCGCTATTAAGTGTCGAAAGTAAAGTCGTCGAGTGAAGTTCGAATTCCGATTGATTCTGCTTCACTTCTCAATCATCTCCTTAGAAATGACATGAATTAATCTTCATCCTGCTCTAGGTTAAATAGCAGAGCAGATGAAAGTTCAGTTGCCTAGATATAGAGTTAGACTAGTGCTCCAGTAGATTTAAACTGGACTGTTGACCTCCCATATTTTTTATGCATAATTGTACACACACACACACACATACACACACACACACAAATATATATATATATATATATATATATATATCAGTTAGATCATGGCTAAGATAAGCTGAAGAGCAACTTGTCAGGTGTCACTGTACCTCATAACACCTTCGGGCGCTTAGCCTTGGAGCAGGTATAATGGAGATCAGCGTGTTTTAGTGGACACAGCAGTTTTCAATCTGCTTGTCTGAATAGAAGCAAGCAAAAGCAAGAGCAAGATCTAAAAGGTCAGCCAATCTAACAGTGATCTCATCCCACTATCCCCAATCTTGCTCCATATGCGGCCTCCTTTGTAAATCACTAGCGGGGCACAAAATTTCATAACTGAATGAATTAAGTTGTCAGATCCTCATACGTTGAAACCGACGGGGGAGTCCATTATATACATATATGTGTGTGTGAGTGTACAACTATTTCTGATATATATATATATATATATATATATATATATATATATATATATATATATACACACACCTAAATATGCATATGAGACTCCTCATATCTACATGTGCACACATACACACACATGCATATAAAATATATGTAAGAGACATTTTCTCTTTTTATTTAGTTTGAGGTGTGCTCTGCTTTTTCTGATATTATGGATCACATTAGGATGCCTGTTTTTTAGGGTTTTTTGGTTTTTTGGGGTTTTTTGCTTAGACACACACACACACACATATATATATATATATATATGTGTGTGTGTGTGTGTGTGTATGTATATATAAACATATACATGCTAGCGAGTGCCGCTTTCGAATCTTATCAAAATATAAATTGTGCCCCGAATTTTTTAAATTATCTCCATTCCTGAACGAATTACTTTTTATCCCAAGTCGAAATACATCATTAGAAAATGTTAAAAATTAAAAGAAAACTCCGGAAAAAATTTCAACATCAGCTTATACTCACTTTTGTTTATTAAACATTAAATTCTGTCACTTATCATCCTCCATAACTTATTAAACATTAAATTCTGTCACTTATCATCCTCCATAACTTATTAAACATTAAATTCTGTCACTTATCATCCTCCATAACTTACTTTGAAATTTTAAAAATCTAGCAACATTTTTAGTCTAGTTGCAAAATAAAATCCTTACATTTTCCTTGATACAGTCCCTCGGATCACGAAACGCGTCGGATAAGAAAAGTTTTCCTTTTGTCTTTATTCATGCATATTAGAGTCGTTGGAGTCAGCAGATTTTTAAATCAGCCGACTTCAAGTAGGTCTATGTCCTTCTCTCCACCAGTTCGTATACCGAATTGTGCTATTATTGTCTTTGCGATGGTCGGTGAAATAACTTGTAGTCCTTGTGTTAAGTCTACTGTTGAGAACTGCGATATTAGAGCGATTTCATTGTATTTCCTTCAAGCACACAGATGGAGAGACACTCCCTAAGTATGGACATTGGGAGGTGATAAGCTAAGGTAACTAATTTAATTTATGATTTCCACTTATCCTTATAGATAAGTCATTTTCCTCACAGTTTTTATCTTTCTTTTATTTTAACCTTAGAAAGTCAAGGAGAGCATGCTTTCCCTGGCCATGGAAACCCGCTTTATCTCATCTTCACTTTTGTTTCACGTCGAAAACGACGGTAGAGCCCTCTATATTAAATTAATATACATTATCACCTGCGAAACTCTCTTTTGACATCTTGCTTTCCAGTCGTCTAATTTAAATGCAACGTCAATCATCATGTTCTCTCTTTTTTAATTTTGTTCTTTTGTTTACTTCTCTCAATAACGTTTTCTTAGTTTCTTTCCCTCACCGTAACTCCTTGCGTCACGGTAGCTTTATGGCCATGCTTGGGGAGAAATAATTAAAAAATCCTAATATTGGTTGTGGGGGGTTGGCTTCCATCAGCATAGTTGATGATGACCTCCAAGCGAGTGACTGCTTGCGACTATTCGAGCTAACGTTTCACGCTGACATGAAGTGGAAAGATTATATTGAATCAGTTGCTAGGTCTGCTGCTAGGAAAGTTGGTTCACTGTGACGGCGAGACAATTTTTCTCACCATAATCTATCTTACACATCTATAAGTCTAACAATCATCCACACATTGAATATTGCTGCCCTATCTGGTCTGGTGCTTTTGCTGTATAGATTCTTGATAAAAATAAAAAAAAGAAACAAAGAAGAATTTGAAATTTTATTGATCCTGACCTGGCATTTCTGTTTCTCTTACTTTCCAACTACGATAACATAGCTTCTCTGTGCCTTTTCTATAAACACTTTCATGGTAATTATTCTGATCAGCTTTCCTCTTTGAGACGTAGACTTTATGAATTAAGGCGTACTATACAATTTGCGGCAAGGTCGCTTCATGTTATAGTTGTGCTCACTTGATGTAACCGTAAGTTCTATACTAATAGTTTCTTCTTTCGTACTTCTCGATTGTGGAAATCTCTTTCGGTTTCTTGCTTTTCAATCAATAATAATAATAATAATAATAATAAAATTAAATAAAGTAAAATTAACAATAATAAAAATGTTTATTTTTGCATATGAGAAAATTTTTGTTTAATTTTTTTGAGGTTTGAACTCAAAGGGCTCCATCTTCAAAAAATTGAAATGCAATGTCAACCGTCATCATCAGGTTTCTTCATTCCTGTTCGTTTATTGTTCTCTATCCCTAATAGGGGTCTTTTTCCCTTTTCTCTGATTCGTCACATTCAGTACAACCACCCCCACCACCACCCCCGCTTGCGTTTTTATTGTTTTGCTGCGGGTGAAATGATTAAAAACAAATCGAGATGAACAGACATATATAGATATGAGCGCATGTAAGTAGATAGATATATATTACCAAACATAAGTACATAGATATAAACAGAGTTAGATATGAACAAACTGAGATAGATTGATAGGTAGATAGCGATTTATTAAGCGTAGATTAGATGTGGCACAAGGTTTGGAGATTCCAATAAGAATCGAACTCACTGCTCAGTTGATTGGTCAAGTGAGACAAGCTTGCTAATCATTACAGCACGTCGAAGAGCATAGATAGATAGATAGATAGATAGATAGATAGATAGATAGATAGATAGATAGATAGATAGATAGATAGATATTAACAGGATTAAATAGATAGATAGAGAGAGAGAGAGAGATGAACAATGCCGAATGTTTCCTTATAAGGAAACCGTTAATATTACCATTACCATAAGACCGATCTAACCTTATCTCAGCTTATTCGGAGGTTTTCTTCTATTTTTTTTTTTATTTTTTTCTCATGTAAGCATTTTTCTTTCTCGCTTCCTTGCAAGGTTAGCAAGTGCAATTTTTCCTCTGTTTCTGTTATTCTATAAATTCTTCCTGTGTGACGTCACTTCCGCTTTTATTTATTTATTTTCTTTTTTTGTATTCACCCAAGATAAGTTCACCTTGGTACGTTTTCAGAAGCCGTCGTGTGCAGGGAATCAGATTTTATTTTGGCAGATGAATCGTTTGTCCGTTTTCGTTTTTTTTTTTTTACTTTTGCATTTTTTCCTTTTATTTTGTTTTGTTATTGTAAATATATTTTTTCGAAGCAGATAAATTATCTGGTCTAATTTCCAAGCGCTTCAAAACGAATATCTCGTATGCAAAAATAAACTTTTTTATTATTATTATTATTTTTACATTTTTTTAATTTTATTATTATTATTATTATTATTATTATTATTATTATTATTACTTTTTTAATTTTATTATTATTATTATTATTATTATTATTACTTTTTTAATTTTGTCAGAACCACCGCAAGGTAATTTTACGTAGTCCTGTGAAGTTTTGTTGAAATCGGTTGAAAAATGTAGGAAATTCCATCCAATATATAAACGTACAGACACACACACACACAATCTGCGTTTTATAATAAGTAAGATCTCTAGATATACAGCAGGAGCAATAATGGATCGTTGCATTTAAGTATTGCATTACTATTTAAGCTTACCTTTTAAAAGTTTTAATGATAATTCTTCTGCCGCTACTTAATTTAAAGACAGTTTGATGTGCGTAGGTCCTTACTTTCCGTACAAACAATTATTTTTATTTCATAGGTAAGTTCCGCTTGATTTCGCAATTAAATTCGGTTATTCTCAAATTCATTTCCAAGTTATAAAAATTGTCATTGTACAAAAAGATTTGTCGCAAAAAATCACGTAAAAAAATCGGCGAAAGCAATTGCAGTAACGAAAACTTGAGAATCCAAAATTTCAGGATTGACGATCCGGATCCGAGCCGGAATTCTTTTCAATTTGCTCATGGAGCCGACCTGATTCCAAAATTGTATATGTTGGGCTAAGGATTCTGGGAGTAAAGTTGAAAAAGTGTGTACTATATCGATGGGTTTGGAGACACCAGAAGCAGTTTAGTCATTATCTAAGATTTGTGTTTTCTACTACATATTGCTTTTGTAAATAAAACGTATTTCCTGTTACATGGAATATCTATTCATGCTCTGTGTTGGCAGATTTTTTTCAGGGGTGGGGACACCAAAAATGAGCCACAAGGAAGAAAATGTTGGTAGAGTATGAAGCTGAGAAGTTTTATTTGTAAGTGTATGTGTGTCAGTCTGGAGAGAGTTAGGCTCAGCCAGGTTATCTTGCCGAAGACACACCACTGCTGCTCCGGTTAAAAGTACGTGGGTTGCCCTTATGACCCTAACGTTTTACAGGACTCCTGACTGTGTATGTGTTTTCAGAGTTTGTGTTTCTCTTGCTATTTTTTTTAAATTAATCCAACAATTACTTAAGGAAAAATGCCTGTAGCATCTTTAAGTGAATTTCAAATAGCCCATTGTAATTGTGCTTTTCCCAACCTTCGTTTGTTTGCATGACCGTTACGTCCTGCCAGTCCCTCATAAATAATAGTCTATGCTTCGTTTTGATCCCGTGGAAAGAGGGGAAAAGACATTTGGTTTCAGTTCGAAAATGAAAGAAAAATGCAAGAAGGAAGGAAATATAGAAGTGGATAGAGAGAGAGACAGAGAGAGAGAGAATAAGGATAAGATTAAACTGAAAAGAACAGATACTACATTTTGATCTCAGCTAAAGACACACCGTATCGAACGACGGAAACCGAGTAAGCAATCGCAAAAAAATTACTAAATTAAATGAAATAACTGCTGAATTATTTTTTAATTATTATTAAGAGTAATGATCGTATTTGGCTCGTTTAGATAACTGTACATCGAATGACAGAAGGCTTTTTTTTTAAACATCCTCTTCCCAAATTTATAGACAAATCATACAGACGTATGTTGGGATTTTTTCCTAAAAATGATGGATGACCACTTGGTTTGATTTGGTTTACGGCATATCAACCTCAACGGGTTATTAATGTCGACAAGATTTTTATTGCTGGTAATATTTTTGTTCAAAAATGTATTGCTGGTAATTTTTCAGAGAAGACAAGAGGAAAACAATGAGTATAGAGTTCGTTGGCAAAGATGTAAAAATTACTTAGAGCAGCAAAATGAAATAAGTTAAGGAAACCCATAATCGCAAACGTCCTGAAATTAAGAATTGTATTAAGAATTGAGGAAAGTCGAGTGAAATTGTTACTGTAATGGCTCATCTCCGTCATCTTCTCGATTTTGGCGCTGAAAAAAAGAAAAAAATTCTGTTTTCAGTACAAGTTAGCGGAAAAAACATTTCAGGACATGACGACACTAATCAACACGTAAACTATTTCGAGGACGACAAGGATACACGATTGCAACCCCCGCAGAAAGGCAAGATTATTTCCAAAAGGGACCGCCTAGAAGTAAATACTAACAACCGACAAATTTTAGGTTTGCCAGAAAGTCCTGATTCACTTAGGAAGCGGAAAGAAAATAACAAATCTAGATCTTTGTCAGGTGGAGTACTGCATTTCGAAGTTGTTCCACACAATTCGCGCCATCAACGTTAAACTCTGTTGCCAGTAGCTAGATCAAGCGTACGACAAACTAAAGAAGGAGGATCCTGCTTGGTTAGTCGAGGTCGGGATTTGTTTCAGCAAGACAATCCGAAGACACAGGTTGACTATAGAGAAGTTCAAACAGATGGACGGTGTTGAGATTCTTCCACATCCACCATCCAGCCCCGATACTGCTCTGGGTGACTATGACCTATCCCGCTCAATGGCACATTTCCTCTGCGACCAGTGATTCAACACTTTTGATGAAGTGTGAGAAGCTGGTTTACAGGTTTTTTTTAATCAAATCCAGCGAACTGGTATCTGGGAGAGAATCGGATGCTGGCTGATCACTGACAAAATATTGTCGAGAAAGACGGATTTTGTTTTGAAGAATAAATGACGATGTTGCTCCATAAAATTTTGTTGTTTTCTTTACGCCTCCTAATTTGAGTCAGTACTTTCTGGTCAACTCAGTATATATATTATAATTAATATTTATATTTTTTATATATTTTTTAATTTATTTATTATTTTTTTATTTATTATTCTTTTATTTTATTTGTATTTTATATTTTTTATATATTTATATTTTTTTTCTATATTTATATATGATTAATATTTACTAACCAACAACCAAGTAAATGCTTATAGATTCAAATGTAAACAACGAATATTTACCTCACTTCTAATCAGGTAAATGCATATTGACTCGATTAGAAATAATTAATATATACCTAATCCCTAACCAAGTAAATGCTTATAGACTCAAACGTAAACAACCAATATTTTCCTATCTCTGAATCATATAAACGGCAATAGATTCAAATATAAACCCTCAACATTTAGTTAATCCCTGAATATATTTTTATACATTCAAATATTATCAACCGATATTTACCTAGTCCCGAATCAAGTAAATTCGTCGATGGTTAAATGTAAACAAGCAATATTTCATTCCAAATGAACTTCTCTGTTTGTGACGTCTGGAAAACTCCAAATGCATCTACAGCTCAGAGAAACGCCCCCCCTAAAGCCACCTTTACGGAGATGCTTAGAGACTTAAAAATATTGGCTATCATTATTAATATCACGAACAAATAAATGCTTATAGTCTCAAGTGTAAACTACCAGTATTTACCTACCTACGAAATATATAATCGCTTATATATTCTGATAGAGACAGCCAATATTTATCTATTTCTGAAACAATTAAATGTTTGTCGATTCAAATATGACTGATCGATATTTATCTGACCTCGAAACGATTATCTGCTTCTAGATTCCAATTTTTCTCACCAGAATCTTTTTTACATATTTATAAGACTACCATTCGTCCTTTTCCCAGAATATTGCTGCCACATCCGGTTTGGTGCACGTGCTGAATAATTAGAGTTACTTGATAAAATCCAATCTTTTGATAAAAGAACCTGCAATATTCTTGGTATTGATCTGGCATCTCGCCTTCAGTCACTTCCCCGCCGCCATAACATGACTTCCCTGTGCATTTTCTATAAACGCTTTCATATTAATTGTTCTGATGAACTTTGCCCTATGGTACTTAGACTTTCTGAATTTAAGTGCAGTACTAGATTGGCAGAAAGGTCTCATCCTTTCGCAGTTGAAATGGTTAGATGTAACCGTAATTTCTATACTAACAGTTTCTTCTGTCGCACTTCTCGCTTTTGGAACTCTCTTTTGAATTCTTGCTTCCCAATCAACTTTGATGTTCAAAAATTTAAATGCAATGTCAATCGTTATCTTCTGTCATATTTATTGTTGTTCTTTTATTGTTCTTTCTCCTTAATAGTATTTTTCTCATATACTCTAACACTCAGTAAACCCACCTCCCGCTTGCGTCTTAGTGACTTTATTGCCTTGTTTGAGGTGAAATAATTAAAAAAGTTTTTTACCTTAAAATATCTATTTATCCTAGAACCAAGTAAAAGCTTCAAATATAAACAATATTTAAGTATACTTGAATGAATTTAATGTTCATAGAACCCAATATAATATTTTAAACATATTTATTACGGCAATTAAATTGCCAAGTAAATTTTGATATGTCGTAAAGTCGATTATCCTAAATGAATGTCGCCACGTTTCGTTTCGACCAAAAAACCATCATAGAATTAGAATAGAAAAATCAATCTGCTCATGCAACCATCTTCGCTAAACATGCGGCCATTACATTAATTTTTTTTTTCTATCAATACAGCATTTCTTATCCAATCAATAACTGAAAGATATCTTGAATTTTATTTCCTCGAGGCTAGAGTCCTTTTCACAGATTACACCCAAAATGTTTACATACAGAAAATATTTTGGTGAATAATAAGTATAGTAATATGAAAAGGTTTAATGGACGTAGGTATGATATCAGACACAACAATGTGACATTAAGGAAGCTTGCGAGACTTTTTATGACAAACAACTTCAATTTCAACGAACATCTTAAGGTGCACATTCTGAAAATAAATATCCAAAATCCACCGACTTTGCGACACTTAAAACTACTAACTTCCCACCCAAGAGATATGAACAGAATGACAGGAGAGTTCCATAGAATTTATACTAAGCTGTTTGATGAATTCCTCTAACGAATCAAATAAACGGAAAACTTCAAGATGAGCAACGATCAAGATCATGTTATGAACGTTTCAGTCACATGAGATTCATGCTAGTTGCGTTTCATTCGTTTTGACACGTTGATTACCAGTACGGCCGTTTTTCTCAAGACAAGCAACGTTTGTACAAAGGCTATAATTTGATGAACGTTTTTTGTATTTTCATACTTGTATTGAAATTTTAAACATAACTTAAATATAGACAGACATACTGTCGAAATATTGTTTAACATTGTCAAGCACTATGTTTTTCTTTTCTTTTTTTAGATTGCTCTCTTTCTAAGTGTTGCAATAATAATAATAATGATAATAATAATAATAATAAACTGTTAAGTTATACAAAAAAAAAACTAATGCGAGCACATGTCATTAAATTAAGCAGCCCAACCCAATAATCATTTAGCATTGGGTTAATCTTTTACGAATGGTGTAAAGAATGATTGGTGGGGAATGTCTATTTGTTGGAAACTGTGTAAATAACTATGATTTGACCATGCAAGCCTATCGTGTGCCCAAATCAGAATATGCGTGATATATATATACATCCACCCAGCTCTTATCTCAAATAACAACTTAAAAGAGCCTGTTTGACCAACACAAGGAATGTTAAAAGATTCATGTTAATAAGATAAAAAAATAAAAACAAATGAAAACTACAGACAAAAGTTCATTTTCTCCATCAAGACATTCATTTCTGTAGTTTACTGCTACCAGCAAGCAGAAATATTTCTCCTCCCGATGATGGCCATTTTGGCCGAAACTAGTCGAGGAATCTAAATGAAATAATAATAAAAAAAATGTAAGAATATTAATCTACAACCCAGTGTGTCTGAAGCTTTTAATTTTTTAATATTTTTTATTGTTCAATATATATATATATATATATATATATATATGTAAAACAAAATACCTTAGCGCTTTGAGATTTTTTAATACTGCCACCCTAAGTAAGGGCATAAAGTCACTAAGATGCATATGGTTACTGAGAATATGAGAAACATTGTTGTGCTGCAGCTCAAATCAAAAAACAGGTTCGTTGACAGGGTACAGCTTCTTCCAGTCAAGCTTGTGGCTTAAAAATTACCCTTATCAATTTCTAGCAATAAACCAGATTTTATTCTTGGGTTGTAACCTACTGTTATAAGGTGAGTGGGTGGAAAGAAACAGTCTAACGAGTGTCTTCCCTGTACGTGGTTCTCGGAGACCTGCTTCGCCTGTGTGTCTTTTCAAGGTACTGGTCAGTTTTATAGCTAGCATAGTTCTTTGTCCAGTCGTCTAAAAAAGCAATTTATCCTCAGTCAGCGATTTATCTATGTCTGGGCCGCCCGTGAAGCCCATGTCACGATACCGATAACCATCGGTCGAACATAAATATTCCAGGCCTATTTTTGCGACAGGTTTCAATTTAACAAACCCTCAGCTGACTGATATTGCTACATCTTTACTCTATTGCAGCTCAGCCCTGACACAAGGTTCGTTGACAGCCAAACTGTTTCGTCCAGCCAAATGCTTGTGGCTTAAAAATTAACTTTTGGTCAGATCGTTACCCACCAATTAATAAACCCATGAGCCGACTGTAGTAGTAAGCTATCTTTACTGTAATGTACTGCTATAGTCGAGCAAGATTACTCGAGATTAGGCGGAAGTGAGGTGGACAGTCTAACGGGTGTCTTCCCTGTCCGTCGTTATATCTGTTGCATTGCCGCTCAGACCTAACACAAGGTTCGTTGACAGGGATCCAGTTTCTTCCAGTCAAACGCTTGTGGCTTAAAAATTACCCTTATCAATTTCTAGCAGTAAACCAGATTTTATTCTTGGGTTATAACCTACTGCTATAAGCGAGCGAATTTGAGATGAGGTGTAGTCGAGTCGGTGGAGGTGAACAATCTAACGGGTGTCTTCCCTGTCCGTCGTTCTCCGCGGTCTGTTTCGTCTCTCTGTGTGACTTTTCGGGGTACTGACCAGTTTTATAGCTAGAATAGTATTTTGCCTTGTCGTCTAAAAAAGTAATTTATCTTCAGTCAGCGACTTCTCTATGTCTGGGCGGCCCGTGAAGCCCGCTTCACGATGCCAATAACCATCGATCGAAAATAAATATTCCGAGCCTATTTTTGCGACAGGTGCAGCTGTTTTCAATTTAGTAAAACTTCAGTTGACTGATATCGCTACAATATATACTATTAAGAAGAGAAGACAATACAAGAACAAGAATTAAAAAGACAGAAGATAACGATTGATTTTGCATTTAAATTTTATAAGTTCAAAGTTGACTCGGAAGCAATAAACAAGAAGAAAGTTCCACAAGCAAGAAGTACGACAGAAGAAATTTTTAGCATAGAACTTATGGTTACATCTAGCCATTTTAACTGTAAAATGAAGAAATCGCAGCCAATTTAACATTGCGCTTAAATTCATAAAGTTATAGTAACATAGAATAAAGTTGATCAGAACAATTACCATGAAAGTATGGTAGGGAAGCATTGAAAAGTGACTGTAACCAAGATGCCAGGTCAAGACCAATAAAACTGCAGGCTGTAAAAACGCTTGATTCCATTGGTGAAGTTGCTCCACCTAGTATGGACTCCACTACATCAATGGAAAATACAAAAAAATTAGTTTCTTTTTTCTACTCTGGTTTGGAAATGACATTTCTTTCTTTAAGCAATTCTCACACTTTCAGCTTACACATGTCTCGCGAACTCAATTCGATCGAATTTTTTTTTCTGTTAATTCGAATTTATAACGTATACAATGTAGCTTAGTCACTGTTTCATTTATTTCTCAAAAGTGATCAAGGATTGCTAAAGCTTTCCGAAATATGTTTTAACAATAAATTATCCTTTGGAATTACAATTTTTTTTTGTTTTTAAAGCTGCAGTTTCTTTGGATTTTATCAAGAATTTCTAAGTATATATCAGGAGCACCAGACTAGATGTGGCAACAATATTCAAAGCATACGCGAATGGTAGTTTTATAAATATGTAAGATAGATTCTGGTGAGAAAAATTGTCTAGCTCTGCACAGTGAACCAACTTTCCTAGCTGCAGATTTAGCATTTGATTCAATATAATCTTTCCACTTCATATCATTTAACCGTATCAACCAATTAAATCCAGGCATACAGATTGAGCCCTGGTAAAAAAATAGGAAAAAAATTGTCAGATTTAGAATGTTACTGATCAAAAAACGAAAACTGCGAAAATGACAAATATCCTGCCGTTGTTAAAAGATTGCTGAACACGATGGTAACACTTGAACTTCTATTATTTGTTGCCGTGCTTGGGACGGTTTTTAAAAATGGCTGAAAAAAATGCAAATCCATGGAACAATAGAAATTATTTAGATGACAGTGTTGCTAAAGTGCGGGGGGAGGTTCTCGAATACTGGTAAAAAATTGCTGCCATAAAAGAAAAACAGATACGACTTTCATAATTTAGGTCGGTCATTTGATTAAAAAAATGTCCCACGCATGTCCTTGTAAGTTTATTCTTGAAAACACTAGATTTTATCATCTAAAAAATGTCCCATTACTAAATCTATTATTTGTTTTTAGTCTAATTTAAAACATTTCATAAATTATTGCTTCTGACATTAATGTTTCGTGTCCTAAAAAAAGTGTTGAACTGCTATGTAATATCTGTCTTTCTTAGTAAATCCGGAACGATCTACTCGCAGATGCAAAAAAGACCTGAGGCAACAGAAATGTTGTTCTACAGAAGGATGCTGAGAATGCCATGGCTGGAACATGGGGAAACGAAATTTTAGAGAAAATGGAAACAAGAAGGATATTTATATTTAACACCAGGAAGAGACAGTTGAATTTCTAAGGTATAAGATGAGGAAAGAGAGCTCGGAGAACTTGACACTCACAGGGCATATTGAAGGTAGGAGCGACAGATGAAAACAACGCATAACCTACCAAACGAACTTGTACAAATGGATGGCAGAACAGGGTTTAAGAGAAATAAAATATATATATATTAAGAGTTACAAAGGGCAAGAAATTGTGGAGGGCCATGATCGACAGTATTCTGCAAGAGTGTAAAATATAGAAGAAGAAAAAATATATTTTTAACGAAATGTTCACCCAATACAATACCCAAGAGCCACTCCAGGTAGCACTTTACTGAATGAGGTTGTTGTATGAACGTAAGAGGAGGGGTTTAAAGTGATGATAAGAACATGTAGGAAAGATAACTGTTGATCCTAGAACTGAACACGTTAAAATTGCAGTTATTGAGGAAGCATTATTGCTATAGTTTATTCTACAATGGAGCAGTTCTTGGGATAAAGCTGTTCTGATGGAACTTCATCTTTACTAATGAAATACGAATGTGGAATAAGTTAACATATAGAGAAAAAGGTAAATAAGACTGCCACAACCTGGACGATGATGATTTTGAACTGGGTACGGTAGGGGTACTTAAATGGGTAGGATATATATTGATAAGTCTTTGGTAATCTTTGGACGAGACAACACTTACATTGGAGCCACAGTAGAGTGATGAATAGAGGCTCAGACTGAGAGCAGAGTTCGAATTCCAGTCAAGTTCGTTACATCCACTATCGTGCAAATATCCTTGGTAAACGTATAAATCCATCTCTTCTCGCGAGCTATGCGTAAATAACCGGACAGACTGGATCACGAAGCCTTGGATGGCAATCGGTATAGAAAGGCTCTGAATCCAAAACCGGAGTGGTCGAGTGGTTAGCGACGAAATCGTCTCCCCTCCCAGAACTTGGCTTGGTGAGAGTGGTACGTGGAATCACAGCTGCACAAAATACATTGATGATAAATGGCGGATGAAATGGCCATTCATCATAGCTATATATATATATATATATATATATATATATATATATATATATATATATATATATATATATATATATGTATTGATGCATTTTTCATTAAATAATATAGACAAGTTTTGTCTATTTTAAGTGTATTGGTTGATATGTTGAAAAGTAATTGTCATCTTTGATAATGGCTTATGTAAGCCGAAAGCTTAGATTGGATTTAAACATGTATCAATATGGAGATTTCCTTTCGTCCTTCAATGATATTATACATATATATATATATATATATATATATATACAATCATTTCACCCCAAGCAAGGTGGGAATGCCACTAATACGCAAGGCGTTACAGAGAGTGAAAGCGAAAAAAAAAGAGTGGCTACGATGCAGCTTTCACCCAAGAAGAGACCTCAGACGCGCAATTTAAAACAAGATGATAAAAAACTTCCAATGGATGTCCCGAAGGAAATCACGGAACGAGTCCCAATCTGCTCATTGATAACAGAAAGATATTATATTAGTAGGAGGTTCTTGGCTGGTTGTGTAGCGGAAGGAGATGTCTACAGACACTACCATCAGAGTTGCCATGAGGGCAGAGTTACGTGGTATGACAAGAGTCAGCGATAGAGTTCGAGAAGAGGAAGAGTGTCCGTCAGGGTTACTGGGGAAACGCGTGAGAAAGTTAGCCACTTCCGTGTGAGATTGAGAATTTAAGGATTTGGATGTCAACAAAGTCAGTAACAGATTATTTAAGCCCCCTGGTATGGTGGTCATTAAAGCACGAAACATTACTGAGAGGGATGGCGGCACGAATGTTTCTGAAATTTCGTAAAAAATATGGGTTCTCCGACAGGAATCGAAAAAAATATTAAGAAACAGAGCATTTACTTAAACAAATGTTATCGATAAAAATAACGTTTAAACAGAATATATATATATATATATATATATATATATATATATATATATATATATATATATATATATATATATATATATATATATATATATAAGAGACCTGGGTTCGAATCTCACCAAGGTTGATTTGTCAGGAAGTAGACTTCCTGGTGTTATCGGTCTGGAGGTGGAGATCCCAGCATACGGCACCTTTGGAAAGTGCCTGAAAACCATTCCACGGGATGACCCAAGCCTTGTGAATGAAATTGGGTAGATGCAACTCGTGGGAACAGTCGATAGCTGTGCTAGCACAAAGTCACAAGTCATCGGGTCCGAGGGTTTGTGTGTGCTGACCTTGTTCAGATTGTTGATCACGCTAGAGAACACGCTCTTTCCCATAGTTGCAGTATATATAAACCTCAGGTTTGTTCTGTGGAGGTTGAACAAACACAAAATGTGCCTGAGAAAGAGTCTGCAATAGGGACTGGCTAGCCGCCCTAATAAACGGGTATCTTCAAATATGTGTAGTCAGCTATTATATATATATATATATATATATATATATTTATATATATATATATACTATAGTTTTAATGAGTGCTATATTTATGGGATAAAGTTCTCAATATCAGAGATAGAGCGTATGTAAATATAAATATAAAAGTGATCATTGAAGTCAAAAGGCAGAGGCGACAGGCTTTTTTATGCTGGATGCAATCGTCAGGCTATATATATATATATATATATATATATATATATATATATAAAGGTCAGCAATAGGCCAAACGTTGTGAGTAAAGCTTACTCACTGACTACATGGTCAAACAAGCTGGAATTCTTGCAGCAGACATGAAAAGACACTGGATTTGGATTTGAATTTAGAACAGTGACGCGTTTCAGAAGTTTAGACGGTGACGCAAGCTGCAATTAGTTCCAGTGTAGCGAACGAGGACAATGCAAGCAAGCGTCATTCGACGGAAAATACACATTCTTTTTGTTCAATTGGAGCCATTTGAGAAGGATACTTATTGTGGGCATTCATTCAATCGGCGAGATATTCACTTGAGAGAATTGCTAAACTTTCTGGACATGTTAGATATAACACATCGGTGGTTTTAACATGTTTTAACAGGCCTACACATGCTGACGGCCGCATAGAACAGACGCTGGACAGAATTATTTATTTTACTGAATGTTCATTCAATGCAAGGCCCAAGAGCCACTCACGGCAGAATGAGATCGTTATATGAACGTATGATGTGGAAGTAAGAGCATATTGTGAGGATAGGTGAGTTGGGATGAAATATAGGTCAAACATGGAGCGGAGACCGACAGGATGTTAGGAGAAAGAACAAATAAGAAATGTTTATCAATCTAGCATGTTTCACTTTTATTAAAGTTTCATCAGAGAATGATATATGGAGAAAAATAAAAACAAGAAATTCTGTTATTTTTAGTTTAGTTTTGTTTGATTTGGATCTTGCCGATATAGCCTAATGGGGTGGGGCATGTAGTCTGGACAGCACATGGCCTCTACATACCATCGTCAGTCTAGAAAAAGGAAAATTCAAACCACCTACTGCCTTGTAGGACTTGCCTCTTTAACTTCTGAGAGGAAGGACGGGGTAACCTCAACATCTCCGGTGCAAAAGGAACCGGCAAGCCATTGCTCTGTTCTGCCTTAAATGTCACGATGAACCCCAATTGTGAGATGAAGGGCAGTGGTGACCACAGTAGCGGCGCAAAATGCACTAACTGAATGGATGAATATTTTCAAAATAACTACCTTCTCACTTATCTGATGCTTTTCTTGTTTATTGTTTTTCCAACAATCAGAAAGTCCAGCCATCTCCAAATATATTCCTTCTTGTTGACACGATCAACAGTTGGGCCATGTCGTCTGGACAGCCTACTACCTTCATTTCTCATTCCGAATCTAGAAAAGGGAAAACTCTGAATTCAAACCACCTGCTGTCTTGTAGGTCTTGTCTCTTTAACTTTTGAGAGGAGGGACGTGGTAACCCAAGGTATTTCCGGTGCAAAAGGAACCGGCAAGCCATTGCAATATTCTACCTTGAATGTCACCATGAACAACAGTTGTGAGATGGAGGAGACTGGTGACCACAACTAGAGCAAAATGCACTAACTGAATAAATGAATGACAGAAGTAATTTCAACTCGGAACTAATTTCACCTTGGAATTAATTTCAACTCGGAACTAATTTTAACTCGATTTAAAAACCTTAACCCTGACGCTAATTCTTAGTTCCGAGTTGAAATTAATTCCGAGTTGAAATTAATTCTGCGCCCCGAATAAATGAATCAATGTTGTTTGATTTTCATTGGTCAATCATGTCTCCCTCGCATTTGCCTCTTTTAAATCAGTGGCGTTCCGAATTCAAGAAGAGATGGCGCTTTCATCGAATGTTTCAAGAAATTAACGGATTCCAAGCCCTATCTGCATATGTATGTATAATAATTTTATTTTGTCTATCTGGGATTCATATGATAATGTATATTCGTAATTGTGTGTGTGTGTGTGTGTGTGTGTGTGTGTGTGTGTGTGTGTGTGTGTGTGTGTGTGTGTGTGCACGCGCGTCTAAGGCAGTGGAGAACTTTCAGGAGGAAATTAACAGGAGATAACTGATAACAGACATCCATTAAACATGGCACGTGGAACTAGAACAGTCTACCCCAGTGAGCGAAATAATGGGTTATGTTCGACATTCCAACCACCTGAAGAAGGCCGGAGCGTACAACGGCCGAAACGTTGTAATAAATATGGCGACAAAGATGAGGACAATAGTTCGTTTTCTAATGTTGAAGAGGAAATGTTGTTGATTGTGAAGAAATCTAAATGTTTTCCTCAATATATTTTCTCTTCTTATTTTGGCCTATCATATACTAAGGACTCTGATGTAGAATCCTATGTTTCATCCTGGTTTTATTGTGGTGGGAATAAAAATTAATGATAGGATAAGTAACTTCTTAACCAGACTTTATAACGTTCAAGAAAGCATCCCACAATACCGGGTCCTACAAAAAATAACCATGATGTAGAAATTTTAAAATATGTATAATTACATATATATATATATATATATATATATATATATATATATGGAGAGAGAGAGAAAGAGAGAAAGTGAGATAGAGATATGGTAGGGAAAAACAACTCTTTCTCCAGCTAAGATATAAAGACAAGGACTGACAAATCGGATGGCATCCAAATGTGACCCAAGAAGTGCCATTGCAGTATAAAAAGAATCAACAATACACGTTGGAAGACGTTTACTTACAGCAGGACTGAGGCCACGCGTACCTTTACTCAGGCAGCCACTAGAGACCCAACACCCTAATATTTAAAAAAAAAATAGTTTACGTTTATATCCTTCCTGCTAAATCATCATTATTTTCCCAAAACTTTAATAGAAAAAACGTGCTATTATATCCTTCCTGGTAAAATGTCACTACTTTCCCAACACTGTAATATTTGAAAGTCATTTGTGTTTATATTATCTCTAGTAATGCGTAATTACTTTTCCAACACACCTATATATAAAGAAAAAAACATTTTATCGTAAAAAAAGTATCCCTGATGTTTGCATGCATTTATCTGAAGTGACTTTAAAAATGTTTTAAACTTATCGAACTCTTCTATTTAGAAAATTGTTGTTACATCTCTTTTACAGCAAATTCGAATGTTTCAAACAAATAAACCACTGTGTATGTTAATGGATTCAATGGAAGAAATTTAAGCCACGCAACTCCGGATATCATTGCTTGTTGCAAATAAAATGAAATTTTTTATGAAATAAGCGCTTTTTTTCTAAAACTTAAAATTTCTTACTAAAAATAACACAAACCGTTATCGCCGCCATTAAATAAGGGTGTAATAAAATTAAGATTTTATCACAAAACCAACCAATGCCCAGAACGAAAGCATATTTATTTTCTATTTTCGCATTCCACCTGCTCCAAAAGAAAAATGCATCCGTTGGTGAGTACTTTATAAATTTTCGTATTTTGAATGTTACGTTTTTAAAAAGTTTAAAAATACGACGGTTATGCAAGCAAATGTTTTTTCATAAAGATATAGTAATTTTCCAACCGTAGCTTAGATGTGGCACAAGGCCGAAAGAAGTGAGCACCCCGTGAGGACCGAACTCACTACTCAGTCGTAATTGCTCTAGCAAGACAAGCTTGTTAACCATTACACCACCCCGAGGTGCCCTTTTTTTCATGTAGTTATATTTATTATTCGAATTATTCAATTATCTTCACTGTGTCCGGGTTTGGTTTTTTGGGGTTTTTTTTCGTTTTTTTTTTTTGGCTTTTGTTGGTTTTTTTCTTTTTTGGTGGGGGGTTGTGGGGAGTTGTCTTGTTTTGTTTGTCCTTTTTTTGTACTTTTTGTTTGTTTGTTTTTTGGCGGGGTGTTTTTTTTTTTGGGGGGGGGGTATTTTATTTTTACCCCAATGTCGATTTGTTTGTTTCCCGTCCTTCCTCAGGTGTCTATTGTATTTTGTTCTTGTTAACTGTTGCCCAACTTTGGTCTTGACTTAAAAAAAAAAAACATAGCTACGGACACCGTAAAGTCGTACTGCTGACCCACCGGACGAAATGATTTGATCTAAATAACAAAGATTAAGATATTAAAAAAAAAAAAAGATGAGGACAGTTCTGTTTACGCTATTTGAGAATTTAAAAATGGTGAGTTCGATCCTCACTAGGTGTCCCATACTTTTGGCCTTGTGCCAGATCTAAGCTACGCTTATAAATAGACAATCTGAGAATTTAAAGCCTACTTTTTCTTTGATGCAAAAAACAAAATAATAAACTTACCGTGATATATTTATTCCTCTCTTGCGGATTGAAAAAACTTTCCATAGCGAATAATTTATCTTAATCATTTCACCCCAAACAAGGCTATAACGCGACTAAGACGCAAGGAGTTACTGAGTGTGAAAGGATATGAGAAGAAAGAAGACGTTATTAAAGAGAGGGGACAATAAAAGAAGAGGATTTAAGTAAAGCGGAAAATAACGATTGACATTGAATTTAAATTTTTGAAGAACAAAGTTGACTGGAAAACAAGTAGCCGGAAAATATTTACACAAGCGAGAAGTGCGAGAGAAAAAGCTGTTAGCAGAGAACATAGCTGCCAATCTAGTATTGCGTTTAAATTCGTAAAGACCAGGTACCACAAAGAAAACCTCATGATAACAAATACCATAAAATATTTATAGAATAGTTCAAAAGATATAAAGTTCTATATAATCATCAAAGTCTGGTAACAATCAGAGTTAGAAAACCGTTCCTTCTACTTATGGGAAGTGGGCTGGAAGGACTTAATATACATAGTTTCTAAAATCTTTCGGTGGAATTTCGAATGTGGTTTCTTCAGTAACGTGAACATGTCTTAATTATAGTACCGGACACACTGTTGTTGTTTTTTAGAGTAAATACTCAGCTATCGCCATTATTTTAAAATAATGTTGAGTGAATACGAGAAGCTGATGCAATGTGTTTTTTGATTACAAATATATGAAAGACGAGAAAACGTTTTCCTCTTTCAAAATGAATTATATTTTTTACCCGTAAGATAATTTATAACTCGTAAGGTACCTCGCGTTATATTGGGAAAATCACATATAACAACACAAGAAAAATATAACCTTTAAAAGGTCAAATAATTATTTCCATTATTTACACGTAAAAAATTAGACGCCACTAAAAATGATTTTTGATACTCAAAATAAGAAAAATGACGTTATAGTTCAGGTCATTTTTTTTTTATTTATTTATTTATTATTTTATTTTTTTTATTTTTTTGTTAGTTTTTGTTATTTCACCCAAGCAAGACTATAAAAGCCAGGAGAGGTTGAGAGTAAAAGAAACAGAGAAAACAATAAAAGAACATTATTCAAGTCAATAGAAGATGACGACTGACATTGTATTTAAATTTTTGAAGATCACTGTTGACTTGAAAGCAGAAGAAGAGTTTCAAAAGTGAAATGCGGAAAAAGATACTGTTAGCATAGAGCTTATTGTTATAACTAGCAATTCTAACGGTAAAATTGTGAGACTTACACCCTTAATTAATTGAAACAACCAGTTTAGTTCATTTTCTTTCAACAGACGGTCAGTTTTAGACCCACTGGAGTGACAGGGTGTAAACAATTTCTATTTTTTTCCTCAGATTAAATCATTTGCAGTGGTGGACATTAATATCAGTCTATTTTCGGGGTGTATGATGAAATTTTTTTGGCTTTGGAAAATACTGTACCATCCGTGATTGCATCAGAATTTTATCAGGCCCAGACACTATTGTCTCGACTGTCGATTAGTTGTCCTACGGCCATTATCTGCGATGGAAGTTACTCCAAGGAAATGTACGAAAATTTTAACGGTGCACGAACACAATGGCAAACCTTACCACTGAGCAAATCAAAGTAGATTGGCCCGGAAACGCTCCTGATTTAAATCCAATCGAGAATATGTGGTCAATCTGTAAGAAACGTCTTCGTGGAATCAACATACGAAGTACTAACATGTGCACGGGGTCATGTTTCATTGGGAAAATACGAAAAAAAAAGTAAATAATAACGGAATTATTCGGTTTATTTCAATTAATTTGCACAAGGATGTAACTGCCAATCTAGTACTGCGCTTGAATTAGTGAAGATGAGATAACAAAGAGGAAAACTTATCAAAACAATGGCCATGAAAATACTTATTTACAAAAAGGCACAGTTAAGTGACTGAATCCTAGATGCTAAGTTAGGTTTGGTTTGTTTAGTTTTGTTTTACGTTATATCAACCTTAATTGGTTATTTAATGCCGACAAAATTTTTATTGCTGGTAATATGTTTTTCTTAAAAAAATCTATTTCTGAGAATATTTTCCTTGAAGAAATCTATAGCTGGTCATATTTTTTTTCAAAAAATTTATTGCTGTTTGTATTGCTTTTTTTTTAAAGTATTGCTGATAATAATTTTTCATTCAAAAATTATTGCTGGTAATAATTTTTTTTATTATTATTACAAAGTATTTCTGGTATTAAAACCTGTTTTTACACAACTTTGGGTGTTAATTATTTGTCCATAGCTGGGACCCTAACATTATGTTTCAGTGTTAAATTACCCACAAAAGTTGATAAGCCGTAAAAAAAGAAAACAGACCAATCAATCGGACACACAATGTGCCGGGGGATAGGGATTTTAAGGAAATAATTTAATCGTGCAGCCAATAAAAGACTCTAAACTAAAATCAAACAAGTACAAAAATTTAAATATCTAGCAAGTGAAATGCGACACCGAAATTCGATGACAGAAAGTTGCCTTTCGAAAGCTAAGAAAATGATTAAGAAACGGAAATTTCGTTGTAAAAAACAAAAACAAATGTTTACTAGTCTGTTATGTAATATTGGTTCTTCTATATGACAGTAGATGCTGGAAAATCTCGTAGCAGATGAAGAAGAGATTTGAGGCAACAGAAATGATTTTATAGATGAATGTTGAGAATAACATTAACTGAATATAACGAAGTTTTACGGGAAATGGGAACGAAAAGGACATTTATTATTAGAATTGAAAAGAGACATTTGATATTTCGAGAGCAAGTAATGAAGAAAGACAACTTGGAAATTTGAGACTCACGAGACAAAAGTGGACAAATAAAAATACCGAAAAAGAAACAACCAAACGAGTTTGCTTAAATGGTTGGCGGGATTAGAATTAGGAAGGTCAGGAAAAAGACAAAACTTACTAAGAGTTACAAAGGAGAGAAAATTGTGGAAAGCCATGATCACCGACATCCTGAAGGGACAAGGTACGTAGAAGAAGAAAAAAGAGTTGTTTTTTTTTTGTGGGGGGGGGGTGAACTTACTGTTTTGCATTCATGGCATCGAGTTAGCATTAATTCCCAAAATGTACAGAAATAATATACTTTACACATTTCAATGAGTTGACTTGGCTACAGGAAAGCCTTTATGTTGCCTATCAATTTTTGATTAATCAATAAATAAGTATATCAGACATTAATTATCCTCAATAAGGTTTGTACAAAAATACCAAGCACTGTGTTCCTCTGTCAGCAGAAGATAGACTGGCATTAATTAACTGGTTGATAATAAGCAATAAAAAAAACTATAGATAGATAGATAGATAGATAGATAGATAGATAGATAGATAGATAGATAGATTTGAAAAGGTTCATAGATAGATAGATAGATTTGAAAAGGTTCATAGATAGATAGATAGATAAATAGATAGATAGATAGAAGTGAAAAGGCTGACTGATAGAAATGAATAGGTTGATGTATCGATAGATAGATACGAATATATTGAGATAGATAGATTCCTAGTTAGATAGATTTTTTCATTTCTCTTTCAGTCCCAGTAACCCATTGCATCTTAGTTGCATTATCGCCTTGCTTGGGGTGAATTGATTAAAACAAAACAATATCGTTGTGTCACAAATGTTTGATATCGGTCCGGCTTACACGAGACGAAAAAGTAGACATATGTGCGAGTTGTAATTAAGAGAAAAGATAGACATAGGTGTCCTTCATACATTTATTCAGTAGATAGTTACATAGTTTATATCTGAGTCAAAAAGCTAAACATAAGTCCGGTTTACATTCGTTTCGAATGCTAGATATAGGTCCAGTTTATAGTTGAGTCAAAAGCAGACATAGCTCGGGTTAATACTTGAGTCAAATAGGTAGTTATGAGTCCAGTTTATATTTGAGTCAGAAGGCTAGACATAGGTCCAAGTTTACACTTGATTTGATAGGCAGACAGATGTTTGGTTGAGTCAAAAAGTTATCTAGATTTAAGTTTTAGGTCCGGTTTACACGAGAGACAAAAAGGTAAGTATAGGCCCAGTTTGAACAAAAGGTCCAGTTTATCATTGTGTCAAAAATGTTGATATATATCCAGTTACTTGAGTCGAAAAGGGAGATAATTATGCGTGTAAATAGTTGAGAGGAAGAGTTAGACATAGGTCCTATTTGCACTTAAATCAAAAGCAGAAATATACCCAGTTTACAGTTGCTTCAAAAGGTGGATTAAATTTGAGTCAAACGTAAACGATGCCAGAGGTTATACCCGAATCTGTAAGTATCCATCCGGTAAACGAAGCCTTTGTGAACGCACTCATCCCTCTGAAAAGGGGTGAAATCAGGGTATTCTCAGTTTCGCCGAAAGTACAATACGGAAAAAAGATTTTAATACGCCAGTTAATGTTTTTACAATGGAACTGGTAATAAGTAATAGATATTAGGAAAAGATTCAGGATACTTATATGATAAATATGCCGTGAAATTCAGTTGATTTTTTATTATTAAATATATGTGTTTTATCACAATATATAATACATGACTTCACACAAACGGGCGATTATACATATTTTAATAAAGATATATATGATTTGCTAAAACTCACAGAATATGTTTATTATATAAACATGATGACTTAATATTTATTTTATTGTGAAAACATTGACTTGATTAATAAAATATGATAGATAGATAGATAGATAGATAGATAGATAGATAGATAGATAGATAGATAGATAGATAGATAGATAGATAGATAGATAGATAGACTTTAGTTAAATTCAGTACAGGTAAGAATAATAGATAGATAGATAGATAGATAGATAGATAGATAGATAGATAGATAGATAGATAGATAGATAAAAGAGTTTATATTTAACTTGATAGGATGAGATATATGTGAATAGATATAAATTTAACAATATGGGTCAGATAGATAGGTTGATAAATACCTTTTGTCAAAATTGATTAACAATCGAAAGTTCACGGCTCCCTGTTTTGACCTTCGAAGTCGACGACTGCTTTCTTTTGAGTAACTTTACTAATTCTTGCCGAAACCTCTTTCCACTGAAAACATACAGCAGAACATTCACTGAATTATTTGTGAAGGCGAGAAGCGAAAGGTGTCCCATAAGACATTGTAATTTCAATTGAAAAAACGTTTGAACGACAATCATAATTCCGAATGGTCCTGTTGTAACAATAAAAAGAATACTCAGTAAAACCATTAATCGGATATTGACCCTTTTACGGCCGTTAATTGCGTTCTGTCCGAGATTAAACTGCGTTGGAATACTGAGTTTGCAGACGATTGCAATGTTACAGATTGTTAATATAATACAAGGAATAACCGAATAGAACGTAGTGAAGATGAGCGAGGCCAGTCTGAGTACTCCTTCCGACACCTTCTTGTTCCGGTCGCTTATTCGACAGGATGCTTTTGCAAACTGCAGGTCAACGGGGTTGCTAATTACCTCGTAAAAGTATAAGGTGTACAACTGCCAAATAGCGATGACGAAGAAAGGAATTCCGAGTTTGAGACGAAGTCGTTTCGACCGCGTGATTTTCAGCGGGAAGAACACATGGTCGAGCCTGTCGACTGATATCACCAACAGAATCCACGAAGAATACACCATGAATATGCGATTCACATAAACAGAAATCTTGCAGAAGTACTTGTCGAACGACCGTAGGTTGATACCGAAAACAACGTCAGTCCACATTATCGTCGTCCCGCTAGCGCAGATGACAAAATCCGAAAACGAAAGAAGTATAAGGTATTTGCTGATGCCCAGATATTTCATCGAGGAACGCCGCAAGACAAATATAGATAAGATGTTGCCTATTAACCCAAGAATGATTATACAAGTTCCGTAAGTTATCCAAGAGAGATTCAGGTAGCAGTTCATAATGTCTTTATTCGCTGACCAGTTAATGATGATTTTTCACTATGTTTACGAGTATACCATCCGTAAGGAAAAACAATATTATTTACGAATTCTCATGCCTTTTGCAAGAATGTATCTTCAACACCAATAATAAAAAAAAAACATTAAACGCTAATATAAATCACACAACTACTACACCCTCTTGTAGGTTAACCTGTCACTTAGCGAAATTTGTGCGCATAAAAGCATCACATGATAAACAACTAAAATACGACTATTAACTTGAATACAAATGTTAGTAGCTAATACCAAAATACTATACACTAATTATTATAAACAAAGACACAAAAAAACTTCGGAGTTATCATTATCCAAAAGCAAAACCACATTAAATAAAGTATATTTCCTCACATTGGACGGTATTTCAAAAGGCGTATAAAAATTTTACAAAATCTCCGTCTCCTGGTGCTGCCAATTCTGAAAAAACTATTCTTCCCATGGTATTACATACACGATACACATATATTTAGATTTGAAACGTAACGTTCCAAAAAGGCTAGGATTAGACTTACAAGAATAATTCTATATGACAATGACAACATAAACGTCCCTAATAATGGGCAAATATGGTCAAAATTTCTCCAAAATTTGATCTGGAGGTGCGACACCTTATACGTAAACAGAAAAATATATATTCAAGAATTAAACAGACCGACCTTGTTGGTGTAATCTAATAAAAAATTATTTGATTGAATTCTTGCTGCTTAAATATACACTTTATATATTCTTTCAGTTGCGTTCCAGTCGGCTAAAGATCGCGGGTGAGTGAAACTCGAGTAACACCACGGAATTTTCTTTGATAGGAGTTGATGTTGCGAGGTGTTTTCTTGCTCTGTCTTGGTAATCTGGTAGTGGAAAATTATAATATCCTGAAATGTTAAGATGATATAGTAGGAGCTTTAGTTCGGGTGTTTTGGGGCCGGATCTTAATTGGTAAACTTAAAAAACTGATGTCCACTGTTTTAGATTCGGGGTACCTTTAAACACCTTCATTTCCGAATAATGATTTTTCAGTTTTAGATGTCGATCTTGATTCAGATTCAATTTCAGGTCAGGATTCAACAGTTTTGTTTCCAAATGTTAATTTTTAAGTTTTGTATCCTGATATTGATTGACTTGATTTGGGTCCGGACGTCCATTGATCAATATTGATTCCGAATGTTATTTTTTCTCCGGATAATAACTGACAATTGTAGGGGTCTGGATATTGATTGACCAGTTTTTAGTTATGATTTCTATTGATCAGTTTTGGATTAGGGGTCCTTTAATCAGTTCTCGGTTCAAATGTCCATTTGGTTCCGAATGTTAATTTTTTTAATTTTTGTGCCTGGATATAAATCGACCAGCTTGGAAACGGGATTTTAATTGCCTCGATTTTTGTTGGAATGTCCACTGACTAAATTTGGTCCTGATGTCCACTAATCAGTTTTTGGGCCCGGATCTTCATTAACTAGCTTTGAACCCATATATTCAACGACCGGCTTCATATCCAAATGTTAATTCACCAACTAGCTTCAGTTCGAAAATATACAGCAGGTATGTAAAATGCAACCAATGCAGAGTTACAATCTTGCACTTATTGTGGTTCTGTACTTATACTGGTTACTTTTTTTCTGTTTTCCATTTTATCGTCATTCATAGAGTTGTCATTGTTTGTGGTTGACAATAGATTTATCCAGCAACCATTACTTATTTGACGATGCGCACGAAAAGGAGCGGGAAAATGCCGATAACACTATCAATAAGTACTGACACTTCTTTATTTAAACAATATATTACACGGAAACAATTATGAAGAGCTTATTTTAAAATGTGGGAAACAGCGGATATAAAACACGTTAACGACCATAGGAAGAGGTGATCATTTGTTTTGTACTTTTAGACAAGGTTATTTTTTCATAGTTACTGCCAATCACGATATATGTCTACGATATCGATTATTACTCAATAAACAATTTGGCTGCAGGCGCTAAACAAACAGTCATAAATTTGTTAATGGATTCCACTTTTTAAGACTTATCGATTACTCGTCTCTTAAAACGTTTCAATTGTGGCTTTGTTGACATCAGAATTCTTAACTAACAATTTATTTAAAGCTAAAACGGGATTCGCTGTTAAACTATCCAGTTTGGTTAAGGATTTTACTCATATCTTTATATTTCAGCTTCTCAACACAAAATGCAATGAATTATTATAGATTATATATATTCACTTTTTTGCCAATATTGGCTATCAGTTCATCTTTCCTTGGATATATATATATATATATATATATATATATATATATATATATATATATATATGTGTGTGTGTGTGTGTGTGTGTGTGTGTGTGTGCGTGCGTGCGTTAAGGGAGCATTTTTTCATTGATACATGTTTCATTAAATAATATAGACAAGTGTTGTCTATTTATTTTATGTAAATTCTTTTCACATCGTCTGATACGCTTAATAACATTATTATTAAACGAAGAAAGAAAATGACAATATTGATACATATTTTTTTTAATCCTATCTAAGCTTTATATCCACGAGTTTGTCGTTGTTTGGAAATCTTCCATGTAAATAGAAACAGACTATCATCACTGTCTTGTCCGTGTATTGCTTAATATATTGTAATGTAATCGTCATCTTTCATAGAAAATATTCGTCCTCCGAATTTGTCCATTTCATAATGTGTGACGTCATTTGTTTACATTTGTATACACTATGAGCAGATATGTATGTACGTGAGAGATTCATGGGAGATTGAAGTTTAAAGATAGTAAAATCGACCTTGCTAACCGAACGCTCCTCTGTGGCCAAATCGGTAAAGACACGTCAAGCTAAAATGACGGTTCCGTATGGGATACATGAAAATTTCTCGAACATTCAGTGCGGTAAATGTTGTTTAATACTGTTTATTATAAACGGAACATTTACTTAAAGGATCGTTCGGTTGGCGAGGTCGAATTTACGATTAGGCACGTAAAGGTAAATGACGGTTCCGTATAGGATGCAGGTTCGAATCCTGTCAAAGGACGAATATTTTCTATGAAAATTTCTCGGACATTCAGGCCGGTAAATGTTATTTAATACTGTTTATTATAAACAGAGCATTTACTTAAATACTTCTATCTATAAAAAGAACGTTAAACATAAAAATGTCTTTAATAAATAAATTGTCGGACTTTGTCCATTTCTTAATGTATGACGTCATTTGTTTACATTTGATACGCCATGAGCAGTTATGAATGTACGAGATTCATGGAAGATTGAAGTTTATAAGCAGTAAATTCGACCTTGCCAATCAAACGATCCTTTGTGGCCGAGCGGTTAGGCACGTCAAGCTAAATGACGGTTCCGTATAGGATACAGGTTCGAATCCTGTCAAAGGACGAATATTTTCTATGAAAATTTCTCGGACATTCAGGCCGGTAAATGTTATTTAATACTGTTTATTATAAACAGAGCATTTACTTAAATACTTCTATCTATAAAAAGAACGTTAAACATAAAAATGTCTTTAATAAATAAATTGTCGAACTTTGTCCATTTCTTAATATATATATATATATGTCTTTCACTGAATGCGGGCGATAAGGAAGATTGAATTAATTTTTTATTAAGTTTTTCTAGCATCCTAACGTTTTTTTCCGTTTTGTAGTAGTTAATGAATATAAAAATTGTCGATAATTGTTATTATACAAGGCACTTTTAGCCACTTCTGTAGACATTTTCAACCGTGTTTTGTCCCTGATGTTTTTATTCTCAACTCATGTTTTCAGTGTTAAGTTGTAAATTATGTTAATGCCGTTTTTTGAAAAAGAAGCGTTCATTCCAAGCTCTCACGTACCGCGTGCGACTGGAATTCGCGTGAGCATCTTTTTATTTTTTATTTTAAAAAATCTTTCAACACTCCATTACCACTAGTTAATAATTTAAGGCTGGTGGTGGGCGAGAATTGTTTAATATATAGCGCTTCTCGAATAGCAAGATGATTCTGATAATTTGATTTATATAGAATTCTTGTATTTTCGACCAGAATTCCATTAAGAGTTATTGTATATTATGGATTAATAAATAATTTTTTGGCACTATGGTCAGATAAGTGACATGTAAGATGTCTACCCAAGAAGCTAGTTATGTGTCCGATATAGGTATTTGATTTGTACTAGACATTGAAATTGAAGCACTATATTGGTCATCTTTAGTTTAGGTTTCATGCGGTCATTTTAATGAGTGACCACAAGGTTTGCGGTCTTCCATTTCCTGTAATATATTATACATTTTACATATTTTTCGGAAATTACGGTAAAAATATGGGTTTAATAATTCTTCGTATAGCGAATGCGTCTTGTTTATCATTATTGAAAGGTTACAGCAAATTTGTGTGTGTGCGTGTGCGTATGTGTGTGTGCGTGTGTGTGTGTGGGTGTGTGTGCGTGTCTGTGTGTGTAGTATTTTCATTACTATTCCAATAGAATGTCTGTCTTCTTCAAGTTCAGTGCGGCCGTTTTTGTACAGTAGAAGCTTTTGTACAAAGACTTTCAATTTTTGTAGATTTATATATTTTTGTAATTGTTTAAATATGACGCGAAGAAGACAGACATTCTGTTGAAATATTTTTAACGCTGTTTTTCTCTACCTTTTCTTAAATCGCGCTCTTCTCTTAACTACTATTATCATCATTATTATTACTATTACTACTACTAATAATAATAATAATTTTACATATTTTTTCGGCAATTACGGCAGAAATATGGTGTTTGATAATTCTTCGTATAGCTGTTACCTCAGGTCTCTTTATCTGTGATGTGATGATCTAGCATTTACTGCCATATAGGTTCACCGATATTTCAGAAAATTTCAAATATATATATGGTAATATTAGCCGTTTCTTCATAAGGAAACATTTGACATTCATACCCCAACAAGCCAAATACTACTATCGTTTGAAATTCCTCTTAAAGGATTATTTCCGGAAAGTAGGTTTCTCTTTCTGTTATCGCTTTTTTCCAGTGTTGATGGGAGTTTCTTTCCTAACCTTTTGTTTGAAATAGTTAGGAACGTCAACATCTTAATTATGTCATTATTTTCTCTTCTCAAATCCAGTAGCTGTTATCGCTCTTTTCCAGTATTGATGGCGGTTTCCTTCCTAACCATCTGTTTGAAGTAGTGTGGAATGTCAACATCTTGATTATGTCATTATTTTCTCTTCTCAAGTCCAGTAGCAGTCATCGCTCTTTCCAATATTGATGGAAGTTTCCTTCCTAACCTTTTGTTTGAAGCAGTGTGGACCGTCAACATCTTAATTATGTCATTATTTTCTCTTCTCTAGTCCAGTAGCAGTTATCGCTCTTTCCAGTATTGAGGGGAGTTTTCTTCCTAACCTTTTGTTTGAAGTAGTGCGGAACATCAGTATCTTGATTATGTCATTATTTTCTCTTCGAGCAAGACGTGATAGTCAGTTTAGCTATTGCTGCTGGTGAAAGCTCTGATGTGATGTAGTTTCGGTTATTTGGCAGTGTTCATTGTTTATGATTATGTAGCGCCTGTCCACAAGGTTCGAAGTAGGATGGTCCTCGCCAAAATCCACAAGCTTCATTCAAAGCTATTTCTAACCATTGATCTTAGAATGTCGTTGTATACAGCTGACAGTTTAGATATTTCTGAACGGCTTTGGTACCATGCATGATATGAAAATCTTGAGTACACAATTGTATGGCTATCTTAAATTAAATTGAAGAATTAACGACACTTCTTGAACTTCGCAACTATATAAGAAAGTATTTAGTAGAGAGGTTTGCCTATCGTCCTGTGCACACTCCTCCCCTGTCTTTTGAAAAGAAGTGGACGTTTTTTCCTTATTTTCTGTTTAGAATTGGGTTTCCTGTTCTTTTTTAAGTTTACTTTAAATCTAAACTTCTAACGTCTTCCCCTGAACTCTGAAAATTTATTCTTTCTAAATTCCTATAATTCTCTTTCACTTCCAGAAGCCCTTTGCATCTTAGATATTTTCACCTTGTTTGGGGTGATGTCATTTTAAAAAAATTAAGTAAATTCTTTATTGAAAATTAATAAATAAAACATCTGAGTCCTGTTTTGTTGATGTGAAATTGCTACAGAGAAAACAACTCGTTCTTCAGTAGAGTTTATTTTATTCGATTTCTTATTTAAGCACATCTTGTAGAATAATTTGTTAGCCCCGAAGGACGGCAATCATAAAAACATATGAGATTCTTTTCTGTTTCTTGCTTACCGAGTTTCTTTCTAGTTTCCTAATTTTATAAAGAATAACAACTGAAAATATAACGGGCATGCCTTCAGCAACCTAGACCTACCGTTTCTTAAAACAGAAAGTTCTTCGAGATATAAAACCTTTCTTTGAGAAATAATATATGGAGTAAGAGAGAATTCTAATCACGCTGCAAAATTTTATCAGATGATAACACCATTTACACATGCAAAGAAACAATAATTATTTCCGTATAATTAAGTATACATTGGTTCTTGTCAAAACAGGCAACTAAGAGGCTGGGCTAAAAAGTTCACAGACTGACTATGAAGGAGTGACGCTAGAGCTGTGAAATCTTGCGTTCCTTGGTTTCAACATTTCTTATTAATAACTGCATTGTTCCTTTTCAGGTATGAGGATGGACTGAAATGTTCATAGGCTGAGTATGAAGCGGTAATGCTAGAGCTGTGAAATCTTGTATACATTAATTTTAACTCTCCTTATTAATAACTTCATTCCTTTGTTCCAGCTAAACATAAATCTCACTGTTCAAAGAAAACCTTAAATGTAACTACTCTTAACTATGGACAAAATTCGGCATTTCTGTGTTATTTAGCCCTTAACAACAGTCACGCTGACATGGCTGTCACATTAGGGGATATCGCTCCAGCTTTATCAACTGTGCAAAAGTGGGAAGCTGAATTTGGGAGGGGAAGAGAGAAGTCTTAAAGATCACCCAAAGTTTGGGAGCCTTGCAACTGCCACCACCGTGGAAAACATTGATCGTATTCAACGTATAATGAGTGACAGGCGATTGACTCTAAATCAAATAACCAATTCTATTAGCATATCCCGTGAGAGATTTCGGAACATTCTGTACAATGAATTTGGCGTGACGAAGTTTTCTGCTCGGTGGGTGCCACGGCTTCTGGCACCTGATCAAAAGCACACCATCTTGATCACATCATAAGAAAATCTGACATTGTAGCATATCCTGAAGCTGGTTTTCTTGAATGTTTCCTAACCCAGGATGAGTGTTGGGTTCATTACTTAGAACCAGAGACAAAGATATAATCCATGCAGTGGAAACAACCCTCCTCATCTGTTCCAAAGAATGATAATGTCGTTTCATCTACAGGAGAGCTGGTGGCCTCAGGTTTTAGGGATGCAAAAACCATATGTTTATCATCTATCTTTGAAAGGGTCACACATCAATGAAGAGTAATTTGCTGAGGCAGTTAAGGAAAACCTGTCAAGACCAAAAGCCCAGGAAAACTAACGAAAGGATTCAATGCTCCAGCGCACATGTTCTTGGTTTCAATGGCTTCTGTCTGTGAGTTTGGTTTTGAACTGGTTGATCACCCTCCCTAGTCTCCTGATTTTATTATCATCTGTTCCCCAACATGAAAAAAACACGTAACTGGGAACCAGTATCGTAGTGATGATGATGTCATATCTGCTGTTGATGACATTTTTCTTACCAAAAGGATGAACAATCTTTTTTGAACAGTCAGGTATCAGTTTACCTGGGAAGAAACAATGCAGTTATTCGAAAGAAGAGTTGAAAATAATTCGTGCAAGATTTCACAGCTCTAGCATCACTCCTTTAACTATCTGGCTAGTGTGGTAACAGACAAAGGAAAGGGTGAAATACAAATCAAAAACCTCAAAGGAATAGCAGAAGATGCCTTTCAGAAACTAAGCAAATTATAAGCGATAGGAATATCAACTTAAAAACAAAGAAAACGGCGTTGAACTGCTCTGCAATATCTAATCACCTATATAGCGATGAATGCTGGAAAATCTCCTCACAGATGAAAAAAAAGTTTGAAGTATGTGATTTCAGCTAAGAATGCTGAGAAAAGCCTGTAATTCGGATGCCTTAAGACGAATAGGAGCTACATGGAAACTTACAATCAGAAAGAGTCATTAGAAATTTCTGAGCTACAGGAAAGATGGCTTGGAAAATCTAACACACACAGCACACAATGAATGTAAGAAAAGCAAGAGTATAGCGTGTAAGCTACTTGACAACTTGCCGTGAAAGGGTCATAAAGGAGAAAATATTATTTAGAACAGCAAATAACAGGAAGTTGAGGATTACCTAATTCTGAAAGTACATAGTATATAATACATCTAAAGATTTACTGAAGATGAATATGTATAAAATATTATACATGAGGTTGGCACCTTAACAAGCTCCGAGGGCTGGGTTATGTTTATCGTACGGAAGATGGCCGAATTCCCTAAGACATCCTCTACGGGGAACTTGTAAATGGCAAAAGAGACACCAGTCGCCCTCAGTTGGGCTACAAAGATGCCTGTAAGAGGGACATAAAGTCCATTGAGATCAACAGTGACCACTGAAAAGACTTTACCGCTGACCGTTCTGGGTGCAGAGCAGCCTGACTAAACTATAAATGTCAGTCGAGGAGAAAGTGAACAACGCAACAGAAGACAAGCGGATCTGTAGAAAAATTTGCACAGCCAATTCACAGGTGACTCGTGTGACAGGGACTGCCACTCGTGCATTGGCCTTTTAAGCCACAGGCGGCGATGTTCCAGACGGGCAGATGAGTAGGATCAAATCCATGGTCATTGATGACCGGTGGATGCCACTGATGAGGAACCTGGCGTAAAATACTGGCTAAAAGCTACTTAGATAGATAGATAGATAGATAGATAGATAGATAGATAATGAATTTTTCAGTCCAAGCATGGCAATAAAGCCACTCAGACACAAGAGTTTACTGATTGTTAGCGAATATGAGAAAAACTACTATCAAGCAGAGAGGACAATAAAAGAATAAGAATTAAGAGGACGGAATATAAAGATTAACATTGCATCTAAAATTCTGAAGATCAAATTTGATTGGGAAGCAAAAAGTTCCGCAAGAGAGAAGTGCGAGAGAAAAATGTTATAGAACTTATGGTTATATCTAACCATTTTAACAATAAAATGATGAATCCTTGTCGCCAATATAGTACTGTACTTAAATTCATAAATATAGGTACCATAGAAAAAAGTTCATCAGAACTATTACCATGAAAGTATTTATAGAAAAATGCCTTCGAAATTTCCAAAACAACCATTATTATCTAAAGCTTGATAATCGTAACATACCAGCAGTTGTCCTGAAGAAGCGAATGCCATATTGCTTATCTGAAAGAAGCCCTAGCGATGAGATGTCTAACCAATTCAAATTTAATTAGAGCCTCGAATACTTGGTCAAAATGAAGTCGAAGGCTAATAGGCTGATAGAAGGAACAGATGCTTCGCCTGATTTCCTAGAGAGGAACTACAGAAGAGGATTTCCAACGAACAGCAAAGCAAGAATCAGCAAGGCAATTAATGTAGGGTTTAGAGAGAAAAGGGGACAGTTCAGGAGCAAATTTCTTAAATGCTATTGCAGGTATACTACCAAGTCCACATGTTTAGAAATGTTCGAAGAAACTATGAACAGAGGTATATGTATATCATTCAATGGAGACTCAATTCTAAGTGGAAAGTCAGGCAAAGTTACTCCAGACGAGTCAAGAATAATAATATACGACTCAAAAGAGCTATCAAGTAAGGAGGCATGTTGAACAGATTTATTCGGGAAATGAGTAGGGAAATCCACTATCTGTTACTGAGAGACTGAACAAAGAAAAAATGAAAGTCTGAATACCGGCAACATAAGAAACCTGCTTAAGCCACTTCACGTGATGAGCATTAAAATCACCAAACACAAAAATATTCGCAGATGGATGTAGAGAAAGAGTCTTTTCTATACTACCAGAAATTTGGTTTAATATATTACAGCCCTGAGAAGGCGAGCGATAAAAGAAAAAGAGAGTGCAATAACAAAAGTCGAAAGTACATGAAAGAATCATCTAGGGACTCAAGAGATTATTGCTTTGCAATTGGAATATTTCCCGAAGCCATGCATATATATGCTAGAGTTTTTTCGGCAAAGAGAAAGATAGACTGAAACAGAGAATTCACTGGTAGCAACTGAAAAATTTAAATTATTTTCACAAAATGCGAAGTCATCTGAATACCGTTCCAAAGAAAAGAAATTAGAACGAATGCCAGAATATTAGGGAAAGGAATGTTAAGAGTGTAGTTGAGGTTTTGTTTAGTGGTTTAAACGTATTTCTTTTCATTGTATCTGTCATGAGAAAATTAGATTTAAGAAGAAAAAGGTCAAAATAAATATCACTATCTATCGTCTATGGCAATACAAACTAGCTAGAAGGTGGCTAAGATTAAAACATACAGTGGCGTCAGGGTTCAGCACTGAAAATACATGCAGATACACTTAGCCATGCGCGACATGGCACTACAAATACCCCTATATTAATGGACTGATAATCAGATCACCCTTTCTAAGTGCTACCAAAGAGTTCTAACGCCTTATATCAGTCGGAAGTAGCAATCAGAAATCTGCCAACCCAGTACCCTTATAATGAAAAGTCATAGCCACTGATCAGTCAGATCATCAAAATTTATGTTATATCATTATGGCCAAGGAAGGAAGAACCGTTAAACCATATCCTAAACAGGAAACAAAGGATAAACCTCTACTCTTTTACCTTTAAGTTCAATAAACATGGAAGCAGTACTGACTGGACGATAGGTGAACCTATCTACTCATATTAATCTGTTTACAGCACAGGAGTCTTGGTACTTTTAATGATACTCCATCTATAGCAACGTTAACGAATAAGACGTCCAGGCCAAGGGGAATTACTGAATTTTAAAATTTCTCTGAAGATTATCACAAAAGTTGAAATCAAAGTAATATTAACATATAATTAGATCACTTAATCTAGTTAAAATTAGTAAAAAACATTATGGTTTAAATATAGATAAAGAAGGAAAATATCATCAAATATATAAAACCATTTTTTGAAATTATTCTTGTAAATAAAATCAATATTAGAGGAAGAAACTGTGTATACTAAATCAACAGACAAATTGTAAACAAAACAAAATAACGTTACGTCTCAAAACGCTTTCCTCAGAAGTTTGAAAATATGACACCATCCATAAAAATATGTTACGTTAAAATATGAATAGGGTACAAATTATTCATGCTAATTAATAAGTAACTTATTAAATACGGCGGGAAAAAAATGTTCATAATCTATATAAATAAATGCGAATGTCAGTGTGTCACACATTTTCAACTTTACTCGGAGAGGCCGTAACCCAACATATCATACTATTTGGGAATCAGGACGACTCCGTGAGCAAATTACAATCATTCCTGGTCGGATCCGGATAAGCAATCCTGAAATTTTGGATTCCCAAATTTTCATTACTCCGATTGTTTTCGGTGATTTTTTATGTGATTTTTTTGCGACGAATTTTTTTATACGATAACAATTTTCATAATTTACATATAAATTTGGGAATAATTGAAATTAATTACGAAATCCAGCGAAAGTCACTCATGGAATAAAAATAATTGTTTCTATAGAAAGTAAGGATCTGTGTACATTAAATTTTCTTTAAATTAAGTGGCGGCAGAAGAATTATCGTTGGACTTTCAAAAGGTCATCTTAAATATTAATGCACTACTCAAATGCAGCGACTAATTTTGTGTTCTTCTATCGCATACGGCAGCATTATGCCTTGCAAAAATAATTCTCCGCCAACAGAGGACCAGATTGCAATCAGAGTCGACGCTGCAGCGAAGAAAAGAAAGTCGCGAAAATCCAGATCAAACGGCAGCCATGAGAGTTTTCAATGCTGATAATATGCAAAGACTGAGAGACTCTGAAACTCCTGAACAAGCCGAAGGCTCAATCAAAAGCCCTCCGGAGGAAGTAGCTTAAATTCTGCCCGATAGGGAGGCTTTAGTCTAGTAATAATAATAATCTTTGGTGATAATAGATTAGACATTAGTATAAAAGAAACTCGCTAAATAACATTTATTTCAAAAGAAAACAATCGAAGTAAAGCAAGGGCATGTTGCATTTTCATGAATAAAGATAATGAATAAATAAGAATAAAATAAAAATTATAATATAATCAACAATGAAAAGCATAAGAATGAGATAGATAGATAGATAGATAGATAGATAGATAGATATGAATAAACTACGATAGATAGATAGATAGATAGATAGATAGATAGATAGATGCAGTTCAACGGTTATAATCAAGCTGCTTTCTCCAATTGATTGCTACTGTTTGACTTCAGAGTTTACAAGTTGCTTCACAACTGTCTCCTTGTGCCAGACTAAGCTAAATTTAATATAAAACTAAAACAAGTTAACAAAAAATATAACAGTGCCTGAGATAAGTACCTGCTGTAGAGGGCTGGTTATTTTTTGTTTTCTGACAATTGTGTATTCGGTGTTTTTCTACTGTTTCCCGCCGACAAAGTAAGCGGTGTTTAATAAGCTTTGTTACAAGTGGGATGTCCACTTTTAATCAACTCTACCATCAAGAGTAATCAAAAAAGGGATATAAGGATGGTTTTAAAATTCGTTTGTTTCAAATAAAATGTGATACAATCAACGGTCTGCGGGAAGCCTTTGAAAGAAAGAAAGAAAGAAAGAATGAATGAATGAATGAAAGAAAGAAAAAAGAAAGAATGAAAGAAAGAAAGAGTGAATGAATGAATGAATGAAAGAAAGGAAGAATGAATGAAAGAAAGAAAGAAAGGATGAAAGAAAGAAAGAATGAATGAATGAAAGAAAGAAAGAATGAATGAAAGAAAAAATGAATGAAAGAATGAAAGAGAATGAATGAATGAATGAATGAAAGAAAGAAAGAAAGAAAGAATGAATAAATGAAAGAAAGAAAGAAAAAAAGAATGAATGAATGAATGCATGAAAGAAAGAATGAATGAATGAATGGATGAAAGAAAGAAAGAACGAAAAAATGAATGAATGAAAGAAAGAAAGAAAGAATGAATGAATGAAACAAAGAAAGAAAGAATGGATGAAAAAAAGAAAGAAAGAAAGAATGGATAAAAGATAGAAAGAAAGAAAGAAAGAAAGAAAGAAAGAAAGAAAGAAAAAATGAATGAATGAAAGAAAGAATGAATGAATGAATGAAAGAAAGAATGAATGAAAGCAAGAAAAAGAAGTTTTAAATTCTCTATATTCGAATAAGATATTAGAATTTTGAGAAACGAAACTTGAGACAGGGTTTTATTTACTGACTGATTGATTGTTCAGGATCTGTCTATATTTCTGAGATGAGGTATTGTGTACACTATTTACAATATTCGGACTATTGTCCTCATATTTGTCGCGAATAATGTAAATAGTGATTGATTGTTCTATTATAACGCCATATTGATTATTTAATGCGGAAAAGATTTTTTAAATAAATATATGACTCGTAAACAAACCTTTGAGACCTCAGTTCTATAACTCTCCAGTTAGACCGTTAGAACGGAGTTATTTTGTGCAAAAATGTTTGATACAAACCAACCTCCGCCAAGTAGTCTAGTATAGTCTCTACTTTTATCTTCTTTAAAAGTTCCTCACGACTTTTCTTTTTATGTGTTATGTCCTTTCAGGGCGTAGACGATCGTGGCTCTCCATCTCCCTCTATCCCTTGCAGCTCTTAGCAAGCTCCTTCCCTCTGCTTCCTCCCACAGACCACGTTCCGTCATCCACCTGCTCAAGCTCGTCAGGTATGTCACACGCTTCTTTTCCTTGTCGCTCTTTCCCTCTGTTCGACTCGTGAGTATCAGATTCTCCAGGCCCTCCTTCCTCATTATGTGTCCCAGAAACTTCAGCTGCCTCTTCCTGATGTTAAGTATAAGCCTTGTCTTTGTTTGTAACCTGAGACCTCACCGTTGCTCACATGCTCGGTCCATGATATCCTTAGCATCCTTCTGTAGAACCACATCTCCGTCGCCTCGAGTCTCTTCCTCATCTTTGAGTAAATCGTCCAACATTCGCTGTCGTAAAGAAGAACAGATGTCACGTAAGAGTATTTAGTTATTCTTTTCTTTGTTACCAAAGAAATCCTTCTGTCTCGCAAAACTCTGCTCAGCTTTTCAACGTGTCCTTGGCCATCCCAATACGCCTACGGATCTCAGTGTCGCTCTCGCCGTCCTCTGTCAAAATACTTCCCAGATATTTAAACTTCTGTGTCTGCTTGATTCTAGTGTTCCCGACATGCAAATCGCATTTCAGGCTCATCCTCTTACTGAGGACCATACATTCTGTCTTCTTGTAGTTTATGCTTAGTCCTTTCTTCTTACTCTCCGTCACTACCTTCTGTAGAAGGTTTTGTAATTTCTCTTCCGTGTTTTCAATCAGTACTGTGTCATCTGCGTATCTTATGTTGTTAAGGTTGTGGCCGGTAGGGTTTCCAATTCTGTCAGGATTACCTCGCTGTATACATTGAACAGGTCGCCCCTTTCTATTTTCGTATATTCACTGAACTCATTCCCTATGCGTAGGCATGCTGTTTGCTGCCTGTATAGTTTCTTGATTATTCTGATATTCCTCATGAATATATCAAGGTTGCTAAGCAGTTCCATCAGATCCTTGTAGCGTACTTTGTCGAAGGCCTTTGCATAGTCTATGAAACATAGGTACACGTCCTTCTGTATCTGTATAGCGCTTTCTGATCATAAAATCGTTGGAAGAGTATATGTCTCCTGGTATGCGTTGCATTCAGGAGGTTTTTCATTTTTTTAGGGGAAACATGTGAATGATATAGATGTGTCCTATCCAGATTTTTGATAGGATGACGTGTTTCTTCCGGCCATGATGTCATTCTCCTAGAGTAGGTTTGATTTTGTAAGGTTTGTTGTTTCGATGTTAGTATCATAACTCTTGCCACTTATTTAGAATCTATGAGTTTATAGTTGCTTTGAAGTCCGTATAGGGGATGTTCAAATTTGAAATATTCATTTTTAAGGATTACTTTGTTACCATGCCAAACAGTTCACCCAAGCAAGGCGATAATGCCACTATGATGCAAGGGGTTACGGGGAGTAAAAGAGAATGAGAAGATATTAAAAGGATCCGGAGACCCAATACTAAACGGGAAACAAGGGATAAACCTCTACTCCTGTTCAAGAAAGAAAGAAAGAAAGAAAGAAAGAAAGAAAGAAAGAAAGAAAGAAAGAAAGAGTTTGGAAATTCTCCTCTAAGTTCGATACCACTGGCTGCTCTATACTTGTACGAAATCTAAGCACAGGAAAGTTTTGGTTTGGTTTGTTTAACGGCATATCAACACCTTATAGGTCAGTCAATGCTGAAATTTATTTTTATTGGGAGCTTAATACTTTTTTTCAAAAATGTATTGCGGGTAATTTTTCTCTTCCTTTTTTAATAATGTATTTCTGGTATTATTTTTTTTTTTTTACGATGAAATGTACAAGAGTCGAAACATTGTGATAATAATGATGATGGTGTCGCCGCTAAGGTCGCTTCTTCCTTGGCAATGATGCTCTGAATGGATCAGCATCGTACCACAAAGATCTCCTCAGCTCATGGCGTATTTTGATTTGGATTGTATTCACTAGTTACATGACTAAGGTACAATATATCAGCGACACACACACACACACACACACACACACACATATATATATATATATATATATATATATATATATATATATATATATATATATATTAACAATAAAAAATATTAAAAAATTAAAATCTTCAGACACACTGGGTTGTAGATTAATATTCTTTCGTTTTTTTTTTATTATTATTTCATTTAGATTCCTCGACTAGTTTCGGCCAAAATGGCCATCATCAGGAGAATAAATATTTCTGCTTGCTGGTAGCAGTAAACTACAAAAATGAATGTCTTGCTGGAGAAAATGAACTTTTGTCTGTAGTTTTCATTTGTTTTTTTTGTTTTTTTGTTTTTGTTTTTTTTAAGTTGTTATTTGAGATAAGAGCTGGATGGATCTATGCTTCTCTCAATTTCCTTGGTCAGTTTGACAGATTTATTGGTCCTGGAGAGGGGATGTGTCTCTGTTAAGTATTTTTGTGTGTGTTATTTGGTTCTTAGGGAGTGAGTGATTATGATATGTGTAAGCATGTGTATTGCTCTGGGGGGGTGTTATCATTTAGCTCATTAGGGAGTAAGTGAGTATGATGTGTGTAAGTGTGTTTATTCGTGTGGGTGTGTGTATAAGTGCGAGGCCTCAACACCTCCGTAAGCATGTCTGTCTTGTGTGGGTGAGAAATGTTGGTAGGTTTTGATTTGTAAAATTATATATTAATACCATCTATATTGTTAAATTTATGGTTTAGCCCGGCTGGAAATTGTGTTTTTAGACGTTGTATCTACTTATTTTCATGGGACTCTAAAATCTTTCTAATGTTATCTGCTCTGAACTTTTCTATTCTCTCAATTATAGTGAATTTGGCATTGGTTTTGAAATCGTGTTTTTCCAGGCGGAAATGTTGTTCTACAGGTAATAATTTTTCATGGGGAGTCGACTTAATTCGATTGCGATAATTATTAATTCTGTAGTGAAAGGGCCATTCAGATTTTCCTACATATTGTTTCTGGCATAGTGTGCATTCTAGGAGGTAAATTATGTTATGACTTCTACAGTTAGAATCGTGGTAGATTTTGAAAGTAGATTTAGTGATTGAGCTAGTGAATGAATTCGTGTGTTTAATGTGGTTGCAGCATAAACTTCTTTTGTTGTTGCATGGTTGGAAAAACCCTGTTGTTTTTGTTCTTAGTTTATTACGGATTACCTTGTCCCCTGAAATGTGGTTACTACCTATGATTTCTTTTAGGTTCTTAGGTCTACGATATGCTAGAAGGCCTGGTTCCTTAAACAATTTTTTAGGTCTGGTTTGAGATGTAGTATCTCCCAGCGACGTTTGATTATTTGGGATAGTGGAGGCAGAGTGGGGTTGAAAGTGGTTACTAGAGGAATGCGGCTAGATTTATTTTTAATCTTGTACATTAGGATGTCTTCTCTAGGTGTGGAAATTGCTTTATTTATTTGTTCCCTGATTAGGTGTTGTTTATAGCCATGTGTTGTGAATTGATGCTCCAGATTTTCAATGTGTTTATTTAATTCTTCATTGTTGGAACATATCCTTCTGAGTCTAAGTGCTTGTGAATAGGGAAGGTTCTCTTTGAGGTGTTTAGGGTGGGAAGACTTAAAGTGTAGATATTTGTGGGCGTCGGTGATTTTAGTGTGTAGTGTCGTTTGTAGTTTCCTGTTTTCATCTATGTAAATGCGGGTGTCTAAAAATGTTACTGATGTTGTGGATTTTTCATAGTCAAACTTAATTGAGTCGTGCACTGTGTTTAGGGTCATAAGGAATTGGGTAAGTTTGTCATCACTACCCGTGTATACAAAGAATATATCATCGATATATCTTGCATAGAATACGCAGTCGCTACCAATGATTGAATAGATATGGGTCTCCTCAAATTTTCCCATGAATATTGTAGCATATGATGGAGCTGCAATGGTGCCCATGGCACAACCTCTTATTTTAAGGTAGTGTGCTCCATTGAAGTTGAAAGTATTCAATGTAAGGACATGCTCCATGTGTTTTATGATAACTTCTGTGGGGGAGGTCTTTTTTCTTCTTTTAGTAAGTGCTTCCTGAAGGGCGGTTAGCACTTCGATGTGGTTAATGTTTGAATAGAGTGACCTAACGTCCATAGTCACTAGAATAGCACTCTCTGGAACTGTTTGTATGTGATTAATTTTGTTCAGTAGATCTGTTGTGTCTCTGATGTAGGATTTTACTTCCTTAGCTGGCGGTTGTATGTAATGGTCTATGTATTTGGAAATTTTTGCCGTCTGGCAGTTGAACGATGAAATGACCAGCCTTCCTGGGTTGTTGCTTTTGTGTATTTTAGGAAGGAGATAGAAACGAGCAGGTGTAATGTTAGTGGATGTAAATGTTGTGCATGTTTCCTTGTCGATTAGATTGTTGCGAAGCATTATGTTTAGTGAGCTAGTTAATTCTTTTTGGTATTCGGGAAGGGGATCTGTAGGTATGCTTTTATAGGTTTCTTTGTCGGTTAGCTGTTTGTTGGCCTCTTTAATGTATTCTTCGATTCCCCAGATCACTGTCGTACCCCCTTTGTCAGCCTGTGTTATGATTAGGTCATCTCTATGTGTCAGCGTATCGAGGGCTATACGTTCCCCTTCAGTAATATTGTCACGTGGCAGCTTACGTGCTGTTGTTTTCTTTATGTCATTTGCTACGGCTAGTTCAAATGTCTGTATAGTCATGTCTGTGTTTTTGGGGGTGTAGGTAGTGTCCTTCTCTTTTAATGTCTCAAGTATGGAAGGTGTATGATCATTTTCCCCGTAGTGGGCTTTTAACCGTATTCTTCTGAAGAAGGATTTCAGATCCTTTGCCAAGGTGTCTTTATCAAACCTTGGGGGACTAGGGCAAAAGCTTACTCCTTTATTTAATACCCTGAATGTGTTGAGTGAAAATTTATTGTTACTTAAATTTCTAATTTGCCCGTATGGGTCAAGTTTGAATTTGCATGCATGGCGAATTTCTTTTGTAAAAGCTCGAAATCTTACATCATATTAGGGATGCTATACCCCCATCCAGGTGTCCTGGTTGGTGGCTTATTCCGTTTTTTTTTTTTTTAAGGTTGAGTGTGTTTGCTGTTGATTGTCTACTAGGGGCTAATCTAGGTGGTCCAGGATGTCTAATGGGGTTATGCGTTCTGTAGAAGGGCTGCTCTGTTTTGGTTTGTGTATGTTTGTACGGCATATATATATATATATATATATATATATATATATATATATATATAAATTTAAGGTATGCTATATATATATATGAGTTAAAGTGATCGATATCAGAGATAGAACGGATATAAATATATAAATGAACATTGAAGACAGGTCAACACCCAGTGACAACAGTCTGTTTCATGTTTTAATGCAATTGCCATGCATGATATATATATATATATATATATATATATATATATATATATATATATATATATATGGCATTTTGATTCATATGCGTGGGAATTGCATTAAATTTTGACAAGTCAATGTCTGGTTAATGTAAGAATTCAATGTTGTTTTTTAAAACAACTTTTGATATAAACAAAAGTAAATACTACATTGCATTATGTTAAGTTGACCAGAAGTATTCTAATTATGAACAAAACGAAAAAAGCTATATATATATATATATATATATATATATATATATATATATATATAAACATATATATATATATATATAAACATATATATATATATATATATATATAAACATATATATATATATATATATATATATATATATATATATGCTGTCTTTATGGGTTAAAGTGCTCAATATCAGGGATAGATCGTATGTATATATATATATATATATATATATATATATGAAGAAAAATATATACGGAAAAAACAAACAAAAATCCTTATATGCAATTATGCTG